>APFE030972223.1:0-23676 GCA_000404065.3 Pinus taeda
GCTTCAGATTTGGATCCCCAACGGACGCGGCCCTCAAATAGCTCTGATACCATGTAGGAATTTACAGGGTAAGTTCCTCAGACAGAACACCAAAAGGACACCGCTCAAAAACAAATCACAGATCAATACACCCGTATTTTGACGTGGTTAAAACCCTCAGAGAGGGAAACAGTTCACGGCCTGCGCCAACGTGGCTACTACAGGCAATTTATTAATAAAAGAATGAAAAATTACATAAGATTCTCTCATGCACGGTTAACCTACAAATGACCCTCCATGCGCTTTAAATAGAATTCATGGACCAATCGGGTGTCAAGCCACGGATCAAGTGTCGGTAATACCGAGGAGAGAATGAACCGTCGGATTGTAGGTTACAAAATGTACAACGGTAAAGAAACACACTTTACCTAACTCTATACCTAACTCTAAACTAGACCAAGTTGAACTTAACTAATTCCTATGTGTCGGAATATCCTAACAGTGCCACGAGTCACTGTTTCAACCTTTGGCTCTGAAAAATATATACAAGAAACTATAGTCCGTCCTCTTTCTATACCTTCTTGCGAAATTTCAATCCGATGCTCAAAGAGAAAGTTATGAATATTTTTCCTAGGTCACCTGTTTGGAATGTAATTCAGGAGTCTACAAAAAGACCAACTTCCTCAGATCATATCTCCGCAAATATAGCACAAAAAGCTCTTAAGTTTGGACCGGAGGTTCAGTGCGATTTCTTCTCAAATGGGTTTTTTTTTTAACTTCTGAAACGTTGCAAAAAAAAGTTATAGTGAAAATGCCACGATGACCTATTTGGAGAAGTGAAACCCTAGAATCCAAACCTCTGATACCAAATGTTATGAAACCAGCTCAAGAAAAGATAGAAAAGATAGATCAACGCCTTAGAATTCAGCCTCTTCGAGGGAGCAACCTCTTTTACATTACATAAATGAACAATTCTTGGATGATTTAAATGAGAAAACCTCCTTTCTATATATAGGAGTCTAAGGAGTCACAATATAACCTAGCCGACCTAACAAGAATAATATAAAGCCACAAAAACAATAATAGAGGGATTCTATGGGCCACAGTAATAACAATATGGGGATAATAGGGGCACAACAATATTAATAAGGGATGCAACTACAATATTAATGGGGTAATCACTAGTATTATAGGAACCCAACATAAGTAGTCATGGAAATAAGAACCCGACAACAACGGAATCGATTAATTTCAGAGCATCTCATTATATGGAAGAAATTACCAGCATAAGATTCAACATGGGAGGATGATAATTTCATACAAAAGCATCCAGAACTACTGAACCGGTGAGGACAACACTTTTTTGAAGGAGAGGGGCATGTTAGGTCGCTCAAATACTAGTGTATTCTCTTATTTGTTATTGTTAGTGTAGCCCCATATTGTTATTGTTGTGCCAATGTATCCCCCATGTTGTTATTATTGTGCCCCATAGAAGCCCACTATTGTTATTTTTGTGCCCTTACATTATTATTGTTATGTAGGCTATGATTATATTGTGACCCCTTAGACTCCTATATATACCAAGGAGGTCTTATCATTTGTCTCATCCAAGAATCGTTCATTTATATAATGTAAAGGAGATTTCTCCCTCGAAGAGGATAATTTTTAAGTCGTTGATCTATCTTTTCTTCTATTTTGTGAGCTGGTTTCATAACAATGGCTCTCTTTTGATTAAAATAATGAGGTTTTGATAATTGGTTCCTTTTGACTCAAAACCATAATGGGCTTGACTCATATCACCTTTTCAACGTATTGATATAATCATGCTCTGAATACTTCTCATTTGTTTCATGAAATTTAGAGTTGCATGTTTCCCATAAATGTTGATCATACTTGGTTGTATGTAACCATATCTTGTTTGTTATGAATTAGGGTGTTTAACATTTCAAGTAAGAAATATTGCATTACAAATTAGTAGTTTTTGTATTTTTTGTCCCTGAACATGGCAAGGAGTCTCCCTACAAGGGATGGGGTGTTCATTTTCTCTTCTTGTACAGATAGTGCTTCTTCTGACACTCCAAATCCAAAGGAGGAAGGTGAATTGTTGAAAATTCTTTCCAATGTCTCTATTGGTTCCATTAATTCCCTTGGGCTAAGACTTTTTGTATTAATATATATGGTCAACCCAAGCTCTTGATGAAGAAATATGTTGTATTTTTCTCTACTATATAGAGATAAAGTGAGAATAATCTCCGCTAAATCATAAACATCATATAGTGTTATATTTTAAGTTATGGTAACAAAGTATATGGCTAGGTAATCAAGTGCATTCATGATTCTTCCCCTTACAATAAACTCTAATCCAAACTGCAATTAAAAGAAACATATTAGGGGGTAAAGAAGAATGGATTCAAATAATACCTTCAAGTTCAGGAATCAAATAAAATCATGGGTGAATGATAACCTCAATAAATTGTTACAAGTTGAAATTATTTCAGTTTTTTCATAAAGGGCTATAGAAAGTGTGGAAAGGAAAACCTAGAAATTATACCATCTCTAATTTAATCGTCTGCTAGTCGAATTGTAGAAAAAAATGTGTTAAATTTATATAAAACACATAGGAAAGAAAGCAAGGATTTATACCACTAAAGCATGTTGTAAAACCTATGGATACCTATTAAACCCTACTAATTGAATTGCTACAAAAATACCTAAAAAAAGAATGTGATAAAATTTTGGCATTAATAGATAAGAACCAATCAATAAAATAGGACATACCAAATAGTTTGACCTCGGTTTTGCTATCTTGGGAAACCAAGTGAGTGACATGGTGTGATTCGCAAACTTGAGCACCTTGGAAACAAACACCTTCACCTCTCCTAGAGAGTCATCAACTAAGAACCTATCCTTATCCCACATTGAAATATGCAGTTCCTCATTGAGATCATCAACTTTGAAAGTGAATTCCTTATTCCATGAGGATCTGACAATCTTCATTATCACTCTAGTCTATGTTTTTTAATTTCCCTAGTTGTATTCTCACATAAGGATTGCTTAATCCACTATATCCCTTGTTTGGAAACCACCTGGCTTCTTGGTCATACACATATAGCTTCATCTCTCAATCCTCAAATAGGAACATTTGCATCCTTTTGGGCAAAAAAACTGCATACCAAAATACATCTGAAGTCAATGTGGTCCTTTTTCTTCCAACCTTGCTCGCCTATTTTGTATTTGGTTTTCATCAAACCTCGCTTAGCCTACTATACATCAATCTAAAACTATTTTCATGTGAGGCACTTGTTTTGTAAGAAATAGATGATAGAACAAATGGAAAATGGTTTCTAACATGTAGCATCTTTGCACGGAGAATGTGGACAATCATTATATTATTTTTAAAAGTCAAGATGATAAGATCATATTTACGAAAGTATTAAGTTTATATAGATGCATGGACATGATGCCAAATTGGTATTACATGATTGACGAGGATTGTATTAATCTCCATTGTGCATCTTAACTACTACATACATAAGTGGATAGTAAATTTGATTACATGCATGGTCATCCATGGTTTATATATATATATATATATATAATCACAATGGTTAAAATACATCCAAGTTACATGATTTGAAGAAGAAGAAGAAAAAAAATCTCAAAAGGTAAGGGTTCTTAATCCACATGTAAAGGTTAACTTGAAAAATAGTACATATCATTATAGTCACATTTGACTAGCAATATCTATCTCCAGATGTTGTATCTCCCAACCTATATCTCTAAGCATGTGGCTAGTCATCTAAAAAACCCTTTAATTATTATCTCATCTCATTATGTATTGAATTTGCTCTAACTATTTACTACTATACTCTAAACCTAATTCCTCCAAACTTAATCACATACTATCCTCTACCTATTGTAGTCTCACTTCACTGAGCCAAAAAAAAAACCTTTATTTCTTAAAAAATTGTCCCCATAAATCTGCCAAACTCTATATCATACCACTAATCACATCTATTGCTAGTCTTTTGGTTACTTCGTGTGGGCATGCTCTTACTCTACTTCTAATCTACGTTGACAAAATACTCAAGGGAGAATGTGTAACTCTACTCCATCCATCCATACTATCACATGTAGGGGACAAACAAAATTATGCCGATAGCACTTGTTTAATAAATCAATTTTACAATATGATTTTTAAAACAGGAGTAAACATAGAAAACGTGAACTAATTGATAGCGTATGATTCGATGATTGAAACCATGGAACATGATTCAAGCATTTATGCCTTTCGACTTTTGGAAAGGTGACGAGAATTTTAATGATAAACATACGGGTTTGGACCATCATACTTGTTTGGCACCTTCGAAGAAGAGCAACGAAATTCAATGATAATTGGACGACAACCAATAAATCCTATGCTATTGGGCCATTAATGCATAAGATTTATTGGTTGCGAGTACCGTATGCTTGGTGTATGGCCTTCTTGATATGTATACCCATACATGGCTATGGTTTTTCGGGTAACGTTTACGGTTTCAACTTCAGCGGCTAAATTAATCGCTCTGATCCACACAACGCCATAATTCATACTTATATCACATCAGTTAGTTAAGCAGTTTTAATTTCAATGCCATTGTTTACCATTTCAAACCTCCCCGTTCACTATTTCAAATTGGCAATGGCGCCCAATTTTTTTGAAATTAACTTATTTCGATTTCAAACTGGCCCGCGTCAGTGTCAAGCGCTGGGACAACCATAACTAATAGTTAATAACTAGATATGCGTAATTATTGAAAACGTGGGTGCAGTTAATAAAAGCTCAAAAGGCATGTGCAGATAATGGTTTAATAACTTGAACATAGTACATTTAATTATTTAGACTTAATTAAAACTCACCCCTTGACTACAGATATGTGATTCGTGGATAAAAGATAAAATAAGATAACTAAAGACATTGCCTTAAAAATAGGATGTTTTTGAAATATTTTATTTTGAATATTAGAAAACTAATAAAATATAAATAATGAAAATATTAGATATTTGTTAATAATTTATGGGTGGGAAGGATATATTCAAGTGTTACACTAAAATATAATTTTTGTAAATATTCTATACAGACAAGTAAAAAATTAATAAAATATAAATAATGAAAATATTAGATATTAGTTAATAACTTATGTGTGGGAAGGATATACTGAAAAGTATAAGTATTATTTTTTTATTTCATAAAATTATATTAATGAAGTTTGTAAGGGGTAAAAATTGTGAAGATAAATTTATTTATAACACATGAGAGAAACAAATGTATTATAATTAATTTAGATTTTATTGTTTATGTAAAATGAGAGTTTTTTTTATTTGCATAACATAAATTTGAATTTCAGATTTTTGAAAAAAAACAAGTTATATGGATATAAATAGTTCTTTAAATATCATTTTGTTTGTCTAATATTAATTTCCCTTTAAATATCCCCTGTTTAAGATTTTTTTATGAAAATAAGATTAATATATAAAAATGGTGGTGTATGGTTTAATCCCATGAAAATAACAACTAGATTCATAATAATTATTTGAGTAAATAAATATTAGGGGAATTTTGACATCAACAATAAACCTCAAAACAAAAAAATGTATTAACAAAATAAAATTTAAAAGAACAAATAAAATTCAAAATGATAATAGAGTCTTTAGGAAATAATATTAATATATAAAAAAAAAATGTGGTGTATGGTCTAATCCCATGAAAATAGCAACTAAATTTATAATAATTATTTGAGTAAATAAATATTAGGGGAATTTTGAGATCAACAATAAACCTAAAAAAATTGTATTAACAAAATGAAATTTAAAAGAACAAATAATATTCAAAATGATAATAGAATCTTTCAAAAAATAAGATTAATATATACAAATTGTGTTGAATGATTTAATCCCTAAAAATAACAACTAAATTTATAATAATTATTTGAGTAAATAAATATTAGGGGAATTTTGAGATCAACAATGGACCTTAAAACAAAAAAATGTATTAGCAAAATGACTCAAATGGAGTTGGCACTTCTTGGATGCAAAATTCAATTCCTGATCTAGTGTGCCCACTTGATGTCTAAAAATTCAATTCCTAATCTAATGTGCCCACTTGATGTCTAAAAATTCAATTCCTCATCTACGAGGTGCCCACTTGATATTTGAGTAAACCTACACTTTATTTGACTAAACATACTATAAAAAAATTTTTCTTTCTTTTCATTTATAAATTCATAATTCTTATTTTATTGTTTTAACTATTATTTTGTTATTTTCTTTTAAAAAACTCATTTTAAACCTCAAATTTCTCTTAATAAAAAAATGGTGTTAGAGTTTCAATAAATAATGATTTTTTTATTAAAATATTGTGATAAACTGAATATGGATGATTACAAATGGATATAGTTTCCATTTCATATTACTTAGCAATCAATAATATGATTCTATATGTATTCTCAAAATATAATAAAGAGCCACATTTTACAATAATACTCAAAAATACCAACATAATGATATCTAAAATCCTTTCATAAAGTGTCCTCCCATTTGCTACTAAATTTTTGGATAGAATGGGGTGAATCGAAGAAGTGGCAATGATTTCATTCCAATCCTTTTATGCTCCACCAAGAGCCAAACAAAGAGTGTCCATCCATTTAACATGACCCACATACTTATTGTATTTACACCAATTTGACATATATTAAGGCATCCTTATTCTTAGGCAAATAATTAATTGAGTTTTTAACCCATGTTCTTTTTTGTTTTTGTTTTTGTAATTTATCTATGAAACAATCAAATATTTTAAGCATCAACTCTATTGGGAGAAGAAGAAAAATACAAAATTTATATCCATTTTTTTTATGAGAAGAAATATTTAGAAATACATTCAATGATATTGTTTAGATATGCCTCCATTATCTCTTGATCATAAAATTTAACCAATGTGAGTAGTCATTGTCTTTTCTCAAATAGAATCCTTCAAAGGTTATTTATGTGTTTTATTTCCTATGTTCCCTTCTAAGGTTATTTATGTGGTTGATTTCCTATGTTCCAATTATCTAGGGATTTAGGCCTATTTGATTTTCTTTCAATTCACAATTATTAATCTTACAATACCATAAACCTAAGGGTAGCAAGCATTCTAAAGTTTCTGAAATATTGATCAGTTAATCTATTGTTCGTTCTTTTAAATATATATCAATTATTCATATTTATTCTATGACTTTTCTCTAATAATCATCATTAGTTATTGGCCTCCATAGGTTTTTGGTTGTAAGATATTTTCCAAATAAGAAAGAGTTCCTGAACCATGAAGCTCTACTAAACCACCAATGTCATCCATTTCCCAATATTTTCTCTTTAAAAAAGCTAGAACAAAAGAAATCCTCATCGTATTACTTATTGGCTTTGGAACAAATGCATATAAACATAGCATACAAGAATGCACCCAAGAAAAACTTCGAATTATCTTTTCTCTCATAACAAAAACTAAAACATATCCTCATTGTATTAATTATTGTCTTTGAAACAAATGCTAGAAAAATATAGTATACAAGATTGTAGTTAATGTGCAACAACCATGCATAACACCCACATACTGATTTTGAACACACTAAAAAGACTTCGCAAAATATATTCGCTTTTTTGAACACATTGAAAAGACTTCGCAGAACATATATATGTTTTTCTGAACACACTAAAAAGACTTCGCAGAATATATACGCTTTTCTGAACACACTGAAAAGACTTTGCAAAATATATATGCTTTTCTGAAGACACAAAAAAGACTTCGCAGAGTATATATACATTTTTCTAAACACACTAAAAATACTTCGTAGAATATATTTGCTTTTCAGTGTGTTCAGAATTTGTACATGGGTGTTATGCATGGTTGTTTCATACATATATTGATATGTTTTATGAAAGTCGCATATGTCTTCTAGGGTTTTGCAATATGGCTTGTTGATGACATTTCATCTGTTCTGCTATGTTTGTTGTTGTCTGTCAATGATGTTTCTATCATGATAATCTGTGTTTGACCGTACTGGTTGAGTTCAGTTGGTTATGGAATGAAATGTTGATTAGTAAATATGTTATTGTGTTGTGATATGTAATTAGATTAATGATCTATGATTGATGTAGTAATTGGTTTAGTGGTTATTTCAGTATTAAAGTGATTCATATTCAGCTGTCAATATATTGAGATTTGTACGTAGGTCATCTTTAGAGGAATCGTGTACATACACATGTGTGCTTCATAGAAGTAGCATATACATTCTGACATGTGTTTGATCAGGGTTTACAGTGACAACATTTGGTTTTTGTGATGAATAGTACATGGTCTAGTATACTTATAAGTAGTTATGCATTGATATGATATGATATGAATTTCTTTGATCTAGTTGCATTGGTTGACAAAGATTCAGTGATTGATTCGATGATTCATTTGGTTCAATGATTGGGTGATTTGATTCAATGATTGATTTGATGATTTAGTCAGTTCAATGATTGGGTGATTTGATTCAGTGATTGTTTTTACAATTGTTACTTGGTTTGAGCTTAATAATAGAAGTGGGTCCAATCTGAAAATATGATGAAAGGTGGCCTACATTTTTGATGTATTGAGTCAGGTGGATCTATTACGAAACATTATGAAACGTGGTAACCAAGAGGTGTTGATGGTTGGAGCCTTCGTTGAGGGAGTCAAAGCTTCCTTCAAGTAGTAGCTGGAGAATTTGTGCAGTGGGTAGGAGCTCCTTTCTGGTAGGAGTCGATAAACAAGATCAAGGGGTTGGAGCTCCGTTCCAATGGGTGCTGGAGAATAAGAGAAGGTTGTATCCTTTTACAGGTGGGTCCCTATATACTCGTATGAGTTTGCGCCAATACAAGATTATAATATGTTTTCCTTTGTAATAAAGAAGAAGACAAAGATGGCGACAACAATGGTTTTGTCCCACATTGGGTTTCCACATAAAACCTCAGTGTTCTATGTGCGTTTCTTATGTTTTGTGTTAGCTTCTCTTTACTTCTCATGGTTTCTTCTTAATAAATGAATAATGACATAATGATGCACTAGTTAAAGATGAATATTTTATGGAACATATGAAAAGTTAGTTAATTGAATATACGTGGCTTTACTTCATAGAAGTCACGTATATACCTGGTTTGCATAAATGACAGTAGCGTACAAAATGAAGAATATTAAATGAAAAGTTTAAAGTGAGTTTAAATACTAATTCATCAACCCACCCTCCCCCTCCCCTCTTAGTATTTTTCCCAACACTAAGAGATCTGAGGGAGGTCAAATTGCTTGGGGAAAGAGGTGCCTTGCTTGTCCAAGGAAGGAAAATTACGATTTGTATGACAACCATTAAAGTGTGGTCGGTGTGCCTTTAATAGGTAGGTCTGCTGAAGAGTTTAGTGAATGTGATTGTTCTGCATGCATGTTAGTTTTTAATGTGTTGGTTGTGCATGCATTGTGATTATTATGTTTATCATGCATAGTAGGTTAGGCATACATTGTGGTGGCCATTATTGCAATTGTTTCGTCATGATGTTGTTGGTGTCATTATGTATATTATGCTAATACCAATTGATGTTGCATACAAGATAGCCTCCCATGAAACACACTAAGGAATGAATTGATTATGTCTATATTTGGTTTATCTAACATGACATGTTTGCAAGTGATAAAAGATTAGATATGACGAGCATAATGGTGGGTTACAATTTACGTGACTGTCCTTACAGATCATCCAAGTAGAAGGGAGATGAGTATTCTCTTGATTTAGCAGATACACTGAGAAGTTTGAAGAAAAAGATCAGAAGTTGCAAGGTAGATAATAACAAGTTGATTGAGTCACAGGAAATACTTGTCAAAGCTCAAGAAAATCAAGTAGAGGGTAATGCAGTAATCCTTCATATCCTATCAAATTTGCATTGACAAGAACAATTGAGGATCATCCATAGGCAAGAGGAAAGGACTAATGAGGAATATGATATTAGGTCTCAATCATGATACATGTTGGACATGGATGATACGTTGAGAGGTGGCATATGGTTGGATACACCTGATAGGATGCATTAGAGGCCCTCCATCAATCCAAACGGTGACACCAACACTCCTTGCTACTTCGACAGTGGATGAGATGCCTCAAACCATTTACTATGTCTTTGAGTAAGAAGCCCCATGAGAAGTTCACCCATGTGATTTTTGTCACCATACCTCTCACCCTACATCAATCTCTAGAAAGAAAGAGAAACAAATGAAAACAACTACCCCAAACTCCACCGCTTTCAATGTTAGAAGCCATATGTATACACAAGCACTTTTGTATATGCATATAGATATGCAAGAAGATATAGAGAAGTCCACTTTCATAAATGCGTTTTCATTCCTGCATATGAAACTGTCAATATATTTAATCTCTTTTTTATATTTAAGCATAGTTTCATTTCTAAGTTAAGGTCCCACCTACAACAGTCATGTTGGCTCCCAATTTTTATATACACACATATATTAAAGTGAACGTATATGAAAGAAATATTTTGTATGTGTGAATTTTGTAATTGCACACAAATATAACAACATGCATATCTAACAACCACACATGTATATGCGGAAGCGCATATAGGAAAATATTTATAAAATATTATTGTCATATTTGTTGTTCTCCTAATACTTCAAATTTTTATAGGTACTCTATAAATGGGATCTCATGCAAAATGATGCCATGCATGTCCACCACTTGTAATTTGTGAATGATTTAGTTAAATGATGTGTCAATAACATTAACATCTTTTCATAAAATAAAAAAATAAAAAAACAAATTCTTTTTAAAAAAATTGAATTTCCTATATGCACTTTCATATAACACTTCATTTCTAAGGGCTTTAATGGAATCCATATGACCATATGCGGACAAGAAATTTAATAGGTATTTCACCTATTCATTTATATTCATATCCAAGCTTAAAATTTTATACGCTATATTTATTTATACCCAAAGGCCCAAATAACCAAATAACCTGTTACGTGTGAAATCAAGACCATTTTTGGAACCTCAACCAAATTCTTTTTCTTTTGATGAATTTAGATCATGACTTCAATCTCATGTCCATGCTGCCTACAACCCTAGATAATAGGATTCTTGCATGGCATGGTATGGTCCTACTTGAGAAAATAAAAATAAAAATAAAAAGTCTATCGAACAAATCCCAGTGCAAGTCCTGAGATTTCAGGAGTTCTCATGTGGAAATTTTGAGAACCAATCAAAACTTTCCACTTGGTTCTTTTGCCATGTCATGTCTTCCATGTCACTACCCCATCATCTCTTCCATGTCACTACCATGTCATCAATTAGATGTCACTGCCACCTAATCTTCCAAGTCAACACACTTCCATGTGTTATTCTTTGCTACCTCCATGTGTCATCTACCGCCTATCCAATTAACCACCTAAAAGTGAAAAAAATGAGTGTCACGTGTCATCACCTTTGGTTGCCATGTTGATGTCCTCTGCCACTTAGACCCACCTGTCATTCCATCTATATCACCATTTTGTTGGGGTCCACATGTTGGCTAAGGTAAGGAAATATAGATCTGACTGTTTTCTTAAGCATTTCTTGGTTGCACTTGTGGAGGCCCAGATGCCTAGATATAAACAAATTATCCAAATGTATCACATATCTAGTTATTAATCCAATGTGATGCGCAACAAAGGGCTTCATTACTAGATGCCTCAGTGCATCCCGAGATGGTCTGGATTCAATTATAAGATGACAAGTGGTGGGCATACATGGCCTCATTTTTCATGAGATGCCATTTATAGAGTACCTATTAAAATTTGAAGTATTAGGAGAACAACAAATATGACAATAAGATTTTATAAATATTTTCCTATATGCACTTCCAAATCTACATGTGTGGCTTTTAGATATGCATATTGTTATATTTGTGTGCAATTACAAAAGTCACACACATACAAAAGTTTTCTTTCATATGTGTGCAATTTAATATATGTGTGTATATAAAAATTGGGAGCCAACATGAGCATTGTAGGTGGGACCTTAACTTACAAACAAAACTATGCTTACATATAATGAATGTGTACATAGTTGAGCATTTGTATCAAGTATGAATCTTGGAAGGCTATATACATTTGTCTATGTTTTTCATTCATCATCATGAAGAGTTACTTGATCAACAATGAAGGCTTTGGTCTCGACCAACCTTTGTTGTTCTATTCTCATTTTGGCTTGAAATATTTTCCTTTTAAGGACCTTGGCTTTAAGCCTTTTGTCTTCATTTATGGCCTCTCAAAGGGCCTCTACTTTTGAAGGGAATTGCTTTCTTTGTTTTTCCCTTTTCCTTATTTTGGGGTAGTGGATAGGAAGCAAGTCATAATATTCTCTCTATTGCATTTTGTTCCATAACTCTTCATATGTGAGCATGTCTTGGAACATGAGTTCTTAGGCAGAGACTAATGTTCATATGGATGTAAGAGTTTCATATACTTGCAATGCTCTTTAAATATATGATGGAGGTTGTGTCTTTTAAAAATTCTTGTGAGGAGCTCAAGCTCATTTTTTTCCCGCCCAAGGAAACTTTGCCAGATCATAGTTGTATATTTTGATAGCGAAGCCCAACCATGACCTTGTATTGATGTTTGCTAAAAATAATGTTATCCCAAATTCCATATTTTGATTCACATATTTTAACATATAAGTATTTGAAACTTATTTTATGCATTCCCATGGTTTATCTTTTATGGTTTTTATTTCATGTTATTATGCCATGTTATGTATATGTATATTTTATGATTATGGTAATGGTGTCGGTGTTGATTGCATCACCCCAGTTGGATGAATTGGGGATGTTTCAAGTCCCAATATATAAGTACCAAATTCTTGATACAACATCATTGGTGATTGCTTTAACTCATAGAAGGAATTTTTTAGCATGCATATCAACTCTTTCTTTCCTTTCACAACAAATCCTTCTAGTTGCTTCATGTAGTTTTCTTCTTCTAGATCCCCAAAAGGAATGTTATGTTCACATCCATTTGTTCTACTTCAAGATAAAAAGCAGTACAATAGATATAAGAAATATAATAGAAGTAAACTTAAGAACAAGAGAAAAAATATCAACAAATTTAATTCCTTGTAACTGGGAATAACCCTTTGCTACTAACTAAGCTTTTCATTTCTCATTTTTTGATAGCATGTTTGTACCATGTGCATACTTAATGCCTTGTAAGTTAGGAGAATATTGAAACTCTCCAGGTTGTCCTAATGATAACAACTCCTTCTCAAAATGTGTTATACGAGGGGAAAATTTTACAAGACTCCAATGGTGTAAAGATATGAGTTTTTCACCATTGGGAAAGGTTCAATTCCAATGAGGCTTCCCTAGACCCATGGGACACCTTGACTGATTGAACTTGTGGTTACACCCAAAGAGAGAATGAAAGATTGAAATGAGCAAACTCACAGTACTTTCTTACATCTTGAGGTAGGAAGTTGTCCGTGAATTCTCCCTTTTCACTAATGGTCATACCACTTTTGAGCTTGGTGTGATTGGTAAGCTATTTGATCAATTCTATCGTTGGAAATGCTAATGCCCTTCCCATTACGAAATGTAAAGTTGATTTCTTGATAAAATTGAAAACAAAAATAATCTACCTTTCATTGGTATTGTTAACTATATGGCGTGAAGTATGTGTGTTATTAGTTCTTGGACATAGTATACACGTATTTCTAGGATAGAATCATCATCGCCAATCATATTCTTTCTTTTCTATCCCCAAATCAAAGGATCCTCATATCCAAATTTCTCTTCGACAATGAAATAACATTTGATCATCTTCCTAATTTATAATCTTCCTAATTTATAATCTTCCTCATGTATCATCGTAGGGATAGATGTTATGACCACTTCCTTAGCCTTCATATTTGGATTATTTGGATATTTCCACACTACATCTCCCTTTTGTATCATTTCTTTGTTTGACACTACATGCAAAAAAAATAAATCCAAATTTTTATATAGAAAAAGAAAAAGGATGGGAAATGTTTGGAAATTACCATGAATAACTCTAAACTAAGGATGATTTCACCTAATGTAAAATATGAAGGTTGCATCTCAAATCACCTAATTATAAAACAATAATCAAATATAATTAAGTGATATCACCATGCATTGAAACAATAGTTTCTTCATTGTTTCACTTTTGTTTGAATTTTTTTTTATGGAATGAAACATTACAAGATTCTAGGTGAATTTAAATCCAATTAGGTTTGACTTTTGTTTGAATTCTTTTTATGGAATGAAGCATTACAAGATTGTAGGTGAATTTAAATCCAACTGGGTGCCCAATCTATGTTATTTATGACAAAATTTCTGAATTGTCTAGTCCTAATGTAGTAGTGTATGCTTGAATCGACATTGATGGCTGGTCTGACGTTCCAAGCACATGAAACTGCAATTTGGTGATTTCAAAATGATTTTGGATGCATTCGTCAATGATTACCCATTAGTGGATGACATCATGGATTGCTAATTAGTGTTATGTATTTCAAGTTTTGATGTTTTCCTTATGGTTACATTGATGTTGTACTAGGTAAATTCCATCAATTATTGATTTTCGACCATCACAAATAACATTTTCAAGTTAAATATTTGTTGATTGTGTCAACGCTGACATGGAATTACATGGTTTGATGTCATTGGGCCTAATTTATGACAAGATGGACTCGCTCAAATCAAACTTCATCTTTTAAATGGATGGTTGAGAAATATTATTAGTGCCCTATTGAGTGATTTGGTTAACATCGAAAATCAACATTAGGATTTCACTAATGTCCATTAAGTCATTGAATGCTGACGACCTTTTGGTGATGGATAAACTCTATGGTATCAATGAAATCCTCTAGGTAACACAATTTTCTAGACACTTATGGGATTTGTTGGCCATTTATGAATTCTTTTGAGTTACATCATGTCCAACAAAAGATATTTCATTGTCACTAATAAGATTATTGATGATCAATGAAATGCATTGTGTCACACATTTTGTTACCCATCAAATCTTGTTCAACACTGATAGGGCTGTTGGAGGTCAATGAAATATTTTGGGTGACACATTTTGCTAGTCATGAAATTTCTCTAATCATTGAGAGGGGTTTCAAAAATAGGTGAAATATGTTAGGTTGCACATTATGTTTCCCATTGAATTTTTACAAATGCTAATAGGCTTGTCAGTGGTTGGTGAAAAATTTCGGGTCGCACATTATGCTACTCTTCAAATTTCATTGGTCTTCGGTAGGTTTGTTGGTGATAAGACAAATATGTTGGTCCGTGTTATGTTATGCATCAAGTTTTTCTAATATCCAATTAGGTTGTTTTAGGAAATTATTAAAGTTGATTGTGTTTTTCCAAAAATTCTTCGATATTTTTCAAATGAATCTCAACAATATAAAACATTATTCATCAAAATTTTCAACAAGATGATTACTTAGAAAACATAAATGGGACAATAAGTTGAAGTTGAGAAAACAAAGTTGTATCCTAAAATTTCTTTGTAGTGAATTTTAAGAGGATGTGTTGAGAAGTCAACATGGAGCAACACTCTGATACCTACACTGATAGGCTTATTGGTGATCGATTAAATGCATTGTGTCACACATTATGCTACCCAACAAATTTCGTTAAGCATTAATAGGCCAGTTGGAGGTCAATGAAATATTTTGGGTTACATATTTTGCTACTCATCAAATTTCTCCAATTATTGATAAGGGTGTCAAAAATCGATGAAATATGTTAGGTTGCACATTATGTTTCCCATTGAATTTTTCCTAATGTTGATAGGCTTGTCAGTGGCTAGTGAAATATTTTAGGTAGCACATTATGCTACTCATCAAATTTCATTGATCATCGGTAGGTTTGTTGGTGATAAGATAAATATGTTGGTCACTTGTTATGTTATACATCAAATTTTGCTAATGACCAATTAACTTTGGTGATTTTAAGAAATTATTAAAGGGATATTTCTAGAGTCGACGAAGAGGGGATATAGGGACAATTGAGCAAAAAAACTCACAAGCATTGTATCTTTTAAAAAGGGCCAGATAAAGGGGTAGCCTGCATGACAGAGGATACTAGGAGCCACTAGAACATGATTTTCAAAGAAAGAACTCTTTGACCATGTAAAATTCTAGAAAGGAGTTGCACCTTCATACAAAAAAGAGGAGGTATATCTAGTGTTACCATAAGGGGAGTCATGGAAGGGAACTGTGAACTGGCCACCTTCAAGGTTTGAGGTTCCCAAGGGAAGAACCGGTCCAACAACATCCTCAATTAGGTCTTCTGAGTTTGTTCTCGTCATAAAATGACCATCCAAAATGCTACCTTGGAGAGGAAAGTGTGCCATCAATGAATCCATTGTTTCCTAGCCACTAGGGGAGTTGTTTCTCACCTCGAGGACTCATTGTCGGTGAGGTGAAAATGGTTTTACCCTCTAGTGGGTCCTCCTAGTAATCGACTAGTGTTTCTTCCATAGTAAAAATATTACCATAACATGCATGTAACAATGACTCCTATATTGTGTGGCCGTTAGGGGGGAGCTTAAACTTTGTTTGTTAATCATACAATGTGTTTAGCTTTGGTGAATTCTTCATTGATTAGGAGGATTAGACTTAACCCATTCTTCCCTCAAAACGAAAACCAAAACGTGGATGTATGTCAAGTAGGGGCTTACATTGAAACATGGAAGCAAGTGGTGGTACTGAGACTTATCAGATCAAGTTAGTGGGTGCCATCAGAGGTCGTTGTTGGAGTAGAAGCCACCTACTAGGCCTCCACTCCTATTGTTCTTCATTTATATAATAAATTATTTACTGAATAAAGGCATAACTTAATTGTTTTTTAAATGAAGTTAGTGTTCTTCGTCAAAATCCTATAAGATATCTCACTAGCTAAAAATATTAACATGGTAAATATTAAAAAATTGCAAAACTCATCAATTATATCAGTAAAAAGAGCTCCTAAAATATAACTATAAGTTGAAACACTTAATTTTTAGTTTTTTAAGAATTCATTTTCTACATTTAACCTCCATGCCTCAAATGATATTTTATTTTAAAAGTTATTACAATTTTTTCTCTTATGGGTTGGTTTCATCAGTGTGATATTAATTATATTAGTAGACTTGTTTATTTTGGAATAAGGATTCCATAATTTCATTTTAATTATCAATAATTGCTAGGTAAATGATAATTATTTAACCTCCATGAAACATTCTAGAATATTCTTAATGATATTCACAAATCAAAAGTTGAAATTGATCTTCAAAGTAGTTATTCAATTTTTGTCATTTTAATTGAATTGATTAATTAAATAAAAATGTCATTTGAACAAGTGCCATGAAATGAGTTATGGTCTTTGGGATATGATATTGATGAACCATGGTATTGGTCCATAGTATTCTAACAAAATCTATTTACAAATTAAAAATCTTTATGATAAAGTGACCTTTAATCCTTGAAAATTCTTGTTACATGTTTATTTAAATGCATACATATTTAAGTTATATGTTAATTCCTTTTATGGTTAATAATAATAATAAAAATAATTTAAATTATTTTACGATTTGCACCAAGGAACAACTGTATAATTCCCTTAGTGCTCAACAAGTTGACACGTGTTCCTTGTAAAATAAAAATAAAATATTCTCTAAATGAAAAAAATATAGGAAAAACAAAAATGAAAATACATATTTGATTAATTTTAATTAAAAGTATTATAAAACATCAATGTTGGGTTGATATTACAATGTAGTGTGAAGTCCAACAAAGATTTATTGGAAATGCATGTTTAAATTGGGTACCCTAAAAGAAGTTTGAGCCTCATGAGATTTGCTCCTTCTAGCCTACTTACTAGATCTTTAGTTAAAATGAATTTATACCATGAGATGTATTATAAAATCTTTAAATACTTATTATGGATTGGTGTTTATTAATACTTATCAATCATTTAATTTATAAAGCTATAATAGTATATGTTTTTAACAAAATTTGATAGTTTATCGAAATACACCGTAAAAAATACAATTTCATCTGGGCTAAATGTCATTTACGATCTTTCAGATTTAAATGGAATCGTCAAATACAATAATAGAGTCTTGTTTGACCCCAAACTTCAAAACTAAAATATATACATTTCATTTATATATTCCTTTCCTGATATATAAATATATTTCCACATTCTTATTTTCATTATTAAAATATGAGAATTTAATCTAAAATCACTAAGTAAAATAATAAATCTAAAAAAATATGAAAGAATTTAATTAATGATATTTATTTTTTACTTTTAATTATAAATATATTTCTTTCTCTTTCTTTTTTCCAATTTTTTTACATTATTAAAAAGACTAAAATTTAATCTAAAATTACTGCGTAAAATAATAAATTCCAAAAATAAAAAAGAATCCATCAATAATATTTATAAGATAATAATTCATTTTGCAAAAAAACCAAGGAATATGAATATGAAGTGAAGTTAATGCCAAAAATCTCAAATTGCTTATTAACTCTAAGATACGAAAAGTCCAAAAGTCCAGATTCCGAGATCCTAAGTATAGATATCTTAAATATAGATTATGTCCCTAGTGGGTGTACTTCGATGGTGTTTATTAAGAATATGCAATTTTTAGCAAAATTTGTTTAATCCATATGAGAGATCTTCATGGAAGAGGAACTATCTTTGGTCATTACTAGAAGTAGTGAAAGAAAAAAGAAAAGATATTAGGTAAATCTAGATTTTTGGTGACTCTCAACTAATAACCAAATGGATTAACTTTCAAATCAGTATTGACAGCATTTGACTTAGACTTCTTTTACAAATCTTTCAAAATGTATGCAATGTTTTGATTGACTTTCCTTTAAGTCCACTGTCAAAGAACTCAACATACAACAGTTAAACTATCAAATCTAAATTATGTACATTTCATTTTTAATTCTTTCACTCTTAAATATAAATATCTTCCTTTCCTGATATATATATATATATATTTCCATATTCTTATTTACATTATTAAAGCATCGAAATTTATTTATCTAAAATCACTAAGAAAAATAATAAAATATGAAAAATAAGAAAGGAACCCGATTAATGATATTTTTTTACTCTAGTTATAAATAAATATCTTTCTTTTCTTATCTACATTTTTAAACTATTAAAATTTAATCTAAAATTAGCACATAAAATAATAAATTCCCATCAATAATATTTATAACTATAAGATAATAATTCGTTTTGAGAAATTCCAAGGAATATGAAGTAAACCGCATTAGTTAGTTCGAAATGTCACCAAATAACATTGATGTCATTAATCCGAAAGACATGCTTATTACAATATGAAGTGAAGTTAAAGGCCAAAAATATGAAATTGCTTATTAACTCTATGATATAGAAAGTTGAGATTGCGAGTTATCCTGAATATAGATTATGTTGTTCGATGGGTGTACCTAGATGGTGTTTGTTAATGAGATGTCATTTTTAAAGAAAAATTCGTTTAATCTAGATTAGAGATCTTCATGGCAAAAAAATTAACAACTAAATGTGAATTTTTTATTTATCAAGTCTAGATTTTTGATGACTCTCAACTAGTAACCAAATAAACTATCTTTCAAATTAGTATCCAGAGAATTTGACTTACACTATTTATACAAATCATTCAAAATCTTTAAATCTAGATTTTTGGTGACTCTCAACTAGTAACCAAATAAACTATCTTTCAAATAGTAACCAAATAAACTATCTTTCAAATTAATATTGAGAGAATTTGACTTAAACTATTTATACAAATCATTCAGAATCAATGCATTGTTTTGATTTATGGTCCTTTAAATCCATTGTCAAATAACTCAACCCACAACAATTAAACTATCCAATGAAGTTTTTGGAGTTCTCTTGAAACATTCATTTATTGATAAATTTGTGATTGTTCCATAATGATCGGAGTCCGTTTGAAAGCATGAGGATGAGCGCATTGAGAACATATTCACTTTGTCTGCCAAACACACTAATGCATACCTCCCTTGCCTGGTCTGATGCAAGTCGTGCCTTAATTCCTTATTTTCATCCACCATCCAATGCCGAAAATTCTTCAACTTCCCTGCTGCCATGGCCATATTTAGTACATTGTCGCCCACGATGCTATGAATTTCCTCCACAAGTTTCTCACTGGAAGGAACGAAGCCTCTCAACATTATGGATAGGAGGTATGCAGACAAAAATGATGCACTAATCCAGAGCTTCTCTTCTTCCGTTTTCAAAACATGGGAACTCTGGATGATCTCTTCTTTTGGGAAAGGCTTCACAAATTTGTTCTGTTCCAGAAGATCTATATGGTTCAAAAGTTGATGAGACCTTCCAGCGATCAATTCATTTTCTGTCATACAATTGTTCAACCCTTACCATAACTATAGGGTCCAGAGATTTCCTTAAAGAGTGCTCGGGAATGTATCTCTTACACTTGCCCTTAAAAACCTAGTTCTTTCACTTGGCTTGGTGCTGCAACAAGCGAAGGAGGTATCAAAGTAACGAACAATGATCTCTTCTCTCCCAATGGGCTTGGAAACATGTATAAACATGGCATTTCCGACTATCAGCAAGCTCAAGTTCCGCAGGCAGGAATCATTAATGAGGGACAACAACAACCAGAGTATGGTATATTTCAGTTCTCGGAGACCAAGTCTGGCTTCTGTTATTTATTTTTGATTTTGAAACAAAAGTCTCTACGCCTTCACCCAATGAGTTCAGTCTTACAATTTCCCGAATACAGTTAATATCCACTTGCCAAATTTCATTTTTTACTTCTTGGCCAGCAAGGATTTGATAGTCTGTCTTAAATAGATCTATGGCAGAAACATAAAGGTTGCTGGTAGTAGAAGAATAGAATAAAGTATAAATTTGACGGAGCAATCTCTGCGATTTCCTGGCAGCACAGACTACCGCGGCCGCAAGATCTTCCTGAGATGCGTTGTTCATTTTACGCCTGTTGTCCACTTGAAACATGGCCATAGAAATGCCCTGATAAGCAACTGCCAGAGTGTTGCTTACCAGCAAGAGCTGCTCGGTCCTACAGCGGTTGTCTTCGGTCGTCTTGATCTCCACAAAACCCATGAAATTGGTCACTCTTGGAGGAGAAGATGTGCGTCCGAGCAGGTAGTCTGAGATGTCATATTCGCCATTCAACCTCTAGGCCTACAGACTCTTGCCCTGGTAAAGGGCGTCTTTGTATTTCGTTCGTCTCAATTAATTTTTTCCACCAAAGTATTTCAAATATAAACAACATCATGAGAATGAGAGAGAAAATGAACAGGAGTTAATCCACCAACCAGAGGATGCAGACTATTTCAGCAAGACGGAGAAAATTTCGCGGGGGAGTGCCTGATAAAACTTCTGGGTATGGACTGGCTCAGCTCTTAGGCCAGACTGCTATATGAGCGGATATCAGAGGAGGGATAACAAAATATTTGCGCGCTAGTTTGAAATCGAAATAAATTAATTTCAAAAAAGTTGGGCGCCTTTGCCAATTTGAAATAGTGAACGGGGAGGTTTGAAATGGTAAACAATGACATTGACATTAAAACTGCATTAACCAGCTGATGTGATAGAAGTACTAATTATGGAGTTGCATGGGTCAGAGCGATTAATCTAGCCGCTGAAGTTGAAACCTTAAATGTTGCCGGAAAGACGATGGCTATGTATGGGTACACCGTACGCATATTAAGAAGGCATATGGTACTGGATTTATTGGTTGCCCTGCTGGATGCTCCATGTATGGATGGCATTGGGCCTGCAAATCTGCTGCCGTATGGATACCGCTCATTCAAACAGTGAGTTTCAGTACGATGAAAAGATGTGTAGGAGTCGTCGATTGTAGATTGCTCAACGTTTTTCTGATTTCAACAGCGCGTATTTATGTCAACTCAAACGGAGCCAGAAACGGAAAGGAAATTCCTATTTCCACCACAAAATTTTAATTAATGCTTTCGGGAGATAAAGAAATATAGCGCTCGCAGGTTTTTTTTGTCCTCCAGTCATGACCGGGCGCGTTATATTTCTTTATCTTCCCCACATGTCAGGGGGCATTAATTAAAATTTTGTGGTGGAAATAGGAATCGCCAGGAGCCCGCAGACCACGTCAACCAGTCTAAGTAATCTGCAATCGAGATAAACTCGGCCGTTCGACACACGTACGACTAAGAATCCAACCCTAGAAATCTTTAAGGACGTCCGAGTGTAGGGTTTACGGTTCAAGAGAATCAGCTGGAAGCTGCTAAATTAATGTAGATTTCAGAAATTTATGATTTCAGAAATATTTTGAAATCTGACCGTCATGATAGTAAACTTATTTGATATTTTCAAAATCAATAATCATTATATGAATGCTCCTCTAATGTTTAGGATTCCTATGTGGGGTTAGGATTCCTTGTGGTGGATAAGGGCGGGGACTTCAAAAAAAAGTTACCTTGCCCTTTATTATTCTCCAATATCTTCAAATGTATTAAAACCAAAACCAAACGTGTCAAGAATTTTTTAATGAATTATTGAAATTAATTAAATATAATTTTAATATGTATTAAATATAATTGATATTAAAACCAAAACCAAACCTGTTAAGATTTTTTAAAGAAGTATTAAAATTAATTAAACATATTTTTAATAGATTAATATGTATTAAATATAGATTTGTATAAATTAAAAACATATTAGAAGTAAATTATTCTATTTGGATTATTTTGCGAGATACTTTTTAGGTGGACATTTAACTCATGACCAGGAACATAAAGCTAAATGATAATATGCAGAGTATATGAGTGGCCACCAAAAAAGGACAAAATTAATCTAACTTAAAATAAAAATTGAAAATATTAAAAAACTAAAAATTTCTCTTTCTTTTTAATTTTTATATTAATTATATTAAAATTTATTATAATATAAACTATTATATATTAAATCAGGTTCATTTTTAATTAAAACTATCGCAATAGGGGACAATAAATGAAATTTATAGATATACTATAAAAGGAGAGTAAAATTCTTTTATTAACTAATTTGAATTTGGGAGACACCCAAAGTCTATTGTTTTTGCTATAACAATGATAGTTGTTTGAATTTTTGCAGAAATGATAAGCAGTTTGAGCTTATTAGGAGCACATAGATATATATTTAGACGTTTATATTTTTTCGGGAAGAAAGAAGGGGGTGAATTTTTTGAAGAAGCTATATATGTCAAATTACAACTGTACATAATATACTACAGCGCAGCCTCTGCAAGATTAGATATCGAGACGTGAAAACAGACCACCCTAACCGTTCCAACCTACACTGTATTTAAACGCTTATATTAACCATAAAGATACACTTTTTTTTTTATTTATTTCATTAAAAAAATATTTAGGACATGTTGAAAATGAATTGTGATATCTCATAAAATAATTATTTAGAAAAATATCGAAACATATAAGACGATTTATGAAATCTTAATATAAAATATTTGTTTAATTATACGTTAAAGCTAAATTTTATAATGTTTTAAAATTATATTTATGATTAAAGTATTATACTAAATAATATATGATAGTTATGTAGGTGTGT
>APFE030972223.1:23973-55806 GCA_000404065.3 Pinus taeda
ATATATATATAATTATTAAGCTTTGCGTTATGATTTGCATGGTCTTAAAATTATTTTTTATTTGTTTTTAAATTATAGGTTTCAATCTCTCTTTTAATAACCAAAAAGAATGTTTAAGGAATTACTTATCAAATTCTCTAAAATTTCGATCATTTTTTTCTTATCCAACATATATGCTAAACTTTATGAGAAGTATACTATTGAGTGGAAAAATGGGATTATGTAGGTGTATACTTTAAAAAAATTCTCAACCACAAAACTATATTTACAAAACATAAAACTACTAATTAATAATATAGTTCTTAGTGGCTATTCACTTGATCTCATGAGATAATTTGCATTAGGTAAAATTAATTTTTGAGTTATTAGCCTCAATTAAGGGCTAAATTATGGCTTAAATTGGCCGTTGATGTGCATTACTCCTACCTTCAATTTGTATCCATTATTAGTGAGCTTGTCTACTTCTTTGTTATGGCCTTGTAATACATGAAAGTATGCTATTGATAGAATTTTACCATTTCTCATGCACATTCCATGATGTCTTATAAGAGATTTTTCACTACCCTTCAACCTTTAACTAAATATTGCAAGATAAGGAGGGAGTCTCCCTAGATTGTGAGCTATTTCACCTACTTTCGTTTGGAAATCAAGAGACCCTTATAAAGGCCATGATTATCTACTTGATTATTTTCCATATGACCAAGTACCCATGAGTACTTGAACACTTTGTCAACCCCAAGGCCATTAAGAGTGCCTCACCTTTCTTCCACTCCAATAATTCAATTGGATGCCTCTTCAAAGTAGAGAATCCATCCATGTATACTATTATTCCAAGTTCTCAATTCTACATCTCCTAAGAAAATTTTAAGAATGGAAATGTATCTTAAAGTTCAAAAGCCTTATCGAATCTTTCCATCCAGATCTAATGGGAGAGGAGATCAGAACTTGAGGAGATCAGAACTTTATCCATCTGTGAAAAATTGTCAAACTTCGACTCCAAGAGACATTAAGTAGTATTCCATTATAGTTTTCTAGAAAGTAAAATTTGTTCCAACAAATTGGGGTATATTAGCATCTTTACTAGACATTGTGATTCAAAAACCCTTCCTCTATATATTAGGTTAATCTTGGAGAAGGTGGCATTGATACAAATTGCTGGAAATAATGAGAGGGGCATGAATTAACATTTATTTCAATTATTATATTATTCTAGTTAATATTTTATTATAATTTCACCCATAAACACAAGAAGTAGAATAAGAAAAAAAAATTATTAACAAAAATGGCAAGGACTCCAAACCTCTTTCACCAAAACTTTAGGCTTCGCCCTATACAACAAATTTTTCAATTTCTTGAAGGCATCAACCTTAAATGAGGACTCTAATCCTCAATTATAAATCCAAGATCAACCCTAGTCTCTCACAAAGCTCCAACCTTGAATGAGAACTCTAATCCTTAGTTATAAATGTAGGATTCATCTTGGTCTCTCATGAGGCTCCAACCTTTATTATTAAATGCTTAAAAAATAGCATCAAGGTGGTTTCAATATTTTTCTAAAATTCTGCTCCAAATATTTTTAGGTTTTCATCTAGAAGTCTTAAAGTCTACTCAAAAGAGGCCTATTACAAGGCACCTCAACACTAGCAACAAGAATGCTCCAATAAGATATTCCAAAATCAACTACAAAATGCTTCAAGATTAAAGTTTGATAAAAAAATCTATTGTAACAGTGATTCAAGATTTTCTTAAGGCCACATTAAAGTGTCTCCAAATATGGCTTAAAAATGACTTTAAAGAAGCTCTAAATACTACTCTTAGGTTCTACTTCAATTATGACCTTAAGACTCTTTAATTTGGATAAAATTATGTTTATAATAGTCACTAAAATAGGCCAAAACTCAGTGCCTAGTAAAAAAAAGTATTTAATTATTACTTGGTTGTTGACGTGCCTATTAAAAAAATATTTAATTGTTACTTGGTCATTGACTACTAATCCCTCAAAAAATTATATAACTCGTAAAGAAACTTGTTCAGTACTTCCGTTCCATAAATGAATTTTAATATTCTATGTTTAGGAAGTTGTTATTAGTCCCTACCCAAAGGGCTGGCAGGGACTATAGTAATCGGTTTTCTGGATATGCATTAGTGCGACACTGAAACCAATGAATTTTTTTCCCTTTCAACCAAAGTTCGTTTATGTTAATGAAATTCTTTTTTCTTCTGACCAATTACTGTACTTAAATCTTTTATTTTAACCAATCAAAGGAATCAAAGGAATCATAGTCTTATTTGGCCTCAAATCGAGGCATTCTTCATTTTAATACTTAGAGTAATAAGTAAACGCATCATATAAATGTTCATAAAAAATGAATGTTGGTTTAATTCTAGCATTAATTTATAGACATTAAATGTTTGTAGTAACATGATATATCATGTATGAGAAACAAGCTAGAATGTTTGACATATCATTGCATCTTCCGTGTCAAATTTGCAACTTGCATGAGAACCCAATGGTGCATGCTTGACAATTGTTGTTCACTTGAGAACCTGATCTGGCCATGGTCTTCCTTGTTTTAAACCTGACCTCCCTTTGCTGGCCTCCCTTTGTTTCACCTTCTTGGTCACTTGGTAAACGTTGTTGTTCCGCTAGCTTTGTTGGTTGGTTGCTTGTAGGTCACCTGGTAAATGTTGTTGTTCCGCTGGCTTCGTTGGTTGGTTGCTTGTAGGTCACCTCTGCTAAATGTTGTTGTTTTGCTGGATTCGTTAGTTGGTTGCTTGTTACTTATAGATTAATGTAACAGATTAATGTTGTTGTTCCGCTGGCTTCGTGTTCGTCTTGGCATCCTCTAGAGATGGAAGAAGTTGTGAGATAGAGAGGGAAGAAGCTGCGAGGTTCTTGCAGGCGACTTTGATAGGCATCGAGTTTGGCCTTGCATCATTTCCAAAAATCGTAAGTAGCATGAATAGAGAAGAAACTGTTAAAATTCTAGACTATTCAAATGCCTCCTCTATCATCACCTTCATATAGTTGATGTCGAAATGCAAATACAATAGATCCTATAAAGCAAGCAATTGGTTATGTGATTAAAACCCCTAAAAAAAGTTATCAGACCTAGAAAGCAAGAAATTGTAAAGTAAAGACTACACTGTAATGCAAATGAACCTGTGCAATCGAAATACATGGAATCCACCAAATTCAATTGTCATTGGCATACCTGGATTTTGTTAACATGGTTTCTGTAAAGCTCTTCTATCGGTTGGGGCTGGGGGTGTGTTTTATAAATGTAATAACGCACCATCCATTTTTTATAACATGCCCTGTGTGTGTAGTGCCTGCATTGAATCCAATGGTATGAAGCAAGTCTCGGCCTACTTGTCTGCATGGTTGCCTTATCACTCTGATAGCATTGTTAGCATTGTCCACTGTTAGTCTAGTGTAAGGATTGCCTGCGCTGGGAGGATGGACTAAATCCAACGGGTATGGGTGGCTTGATAGTTGGGAGAGGATCCAAGAGCTGGTGAGAGAAAGAAACCGTGGAAAGCTAGGCTTGGAGAATAAACTCGGGCTTCCTTCATCGAACTTACAGCTTTGACTTGACAAATTGCTTGAGAGGAGATATCTTGTTACCTTCTCCCACCTGCTTGCTTCGACCTAATTGAGTCCATTTTGCATAGCCCCTCTTACAGGAGCCAACATGGCCTGAGCTTTTCTTGTGGATCGGTCCCAGCGAGTGACTGTGCAAGACAAACTATCAACGACAAGGTCTAGGCAGGCTGGAGAAGCATGCATAAGTTAAAACGTAGGGAGCAAGAAGATGATATCTATCAGGTGGTAAGGTGTAGATAAGGTTACATGTTTTTCGACCTGTCTGTCCACTAAAAAACTTTCATGTGGCCACGTTTCTTTGTGTATGCAACATTTGGCAGCCTGTCATATTCATTTCTCTAACCGCATATTCACTTTACTAATCATTTTTATGAACTTCAATTTATGTTTAAATATAATAAATTATTTGGTTGAAAAATAACATGCCCAGAGGCTCTCTCTATTTCAAGTGGCAAATGCATATATAAATCGATTGAAGCTAATTGTTTCCATAAATCACATGTTGGGCAGGCGAAAAAGTTGATGCATGAAAATCAAGTAAGATAGAGTCTGATCTCATCCTGGGAAGTTATATCAAATTTTGTAACTATTTATGTGTCTCCTGTAACAAATTTCTCCCTGTTCTATGGATTGTAAGGCATCTAATAAATATTCGTTAGGATCTTCAACAAACAATATTGTAAGGAGCCTTAGGGTTTTGAGGAGTAGTAGAAGCCAAACAAAATCCTCAAATAAGTGTCCATATATCCTACACACACTCTTGTATGTGGACTGGATGGGTTCCTTAAGCGATCACTTATATTTTAGGCTCTGCCTCACCACTTCTCATGTATGTAGGGGAGCGCCACTTTGGAGCTAAAGCACCTTCACTTGGTGAGTCGAGGCCCACATAATAAAACTATGTCCCTTCTAGGCTTTCAAACATAAATAAATTAGAGTAGAATGTGACTACAATTTTTTCTAGTGCCAAGCTTTGGATGGTAATCGTTGCGAATCGATGTTATAAAAATAGCTGGGGAAAAATCCTGAGTTTATACAAGAGTTTGAAAGACCATACCTTATTCAACCTGGTGATTTATTTCAGCTTTGGTTTCGAGGAGCGGACCAACATGCCTTGAGACTACATTTGAGGTGAACTTTTTTCCCTGTTATATTCAGAAATATGCTTTCAGAAATATGTTGAGACCACTGAAGTAGCATAAGCACAAATTTGCTAGCTAAATTAGCAAATACAACACTTTCCAAATTAAACACCGAATTGGTGAAGTGACGCTCAGTGAGTACTTATATCTGGGTTAGTTCTTATGTAGGTTATAATCTCGAACTGTTGCTTGCTCTATTACCTTACTGCTTGCTCTATTGCCTTCCCCGCCTTTCCTCCTATGTTAATGCCCCACTGCCTTCCATGCCTTACTTCCTCCTATGGTGATGTAGATATTGGAATCCGTTTAAGAAGGCATAGTATTCACTCGGTGACCTCCTTGAGTAGGGGGTCAACCAACTGTACTTGCACCTTTTACTTTTGAATTATGGAGACCAGGCCCAAGTCGGAGGTAACATTATGTCAAGGACATTTTCTATTTATTCTGGCTAATGATGGCTAAGGATGGCCTTTTGGTAAATGACGGATGCTAAAAGTGAGAAGATTATACAAGCCATTACTCCTTTAGAGGTGGTCGAGCTCCTGACATGAACTAGGTAGTTCCATTGATCAATCAATAACTTAATGAAAGCCACTACCTCCCTTCCTTGAATGGCTCTATGTGCATGATCGGTATGTCTGATTTTGTACGGTTGCTACGCCACCCATCGGAATTTTGAATGTTGGAGGTGATAAAACTGTAACTGGTGAAGATTGTGGTGGCTTCACGCTATGATAGATTGGAGGGAATCAATATCTCCTACACTTGGCATACATGCAAGGTCAGTGTACTAGAACTTGTGAATCAATATCTCCCGCACTTGGCATGCATACAAGGTCAGCGTCACAATCCTCTATTTTCAATTAATTAATTAATTTTATTTTATTATTATTATTATCAATTTTCTTAACATTCTCATACTTTGTATCATTTAAAAAAATTAAAAAATAGCAAATTAGTACATTTTACTCGAATATTTGGATCAAATTCAGAGATTGGAAAACACTTGGACTTTATTAAGTTCATATTCTTCGATCACCACCAATATGCCATCACTATTCCCTTGAGCATTGACAAATCAATATGGCCCAAGCCGACCAACCTATCTAAGCGCTTATATAGGCCAAAGATCCACAACCAGTGAATCATATACCATGCTATTTGGAAGAAGACTCTTTTTGCCTTTTCAGTAAGTTAACCATGGGCTCTGTTCTCTGTGAGCATTATTTCATTTTTATAAAATCACATATTATTATATTTTTTCAGCTTCATTTCTTTTTGTAGATTAGATGTTATTATCTAATAACACGAATTCATTTGATCAAAGTCAAGGATGTTCGTATTATGTTTTTTTTTTCTTTAATATTAACAATTACTCTGAGGGCTGGATATGGACAATCATTCCGAAAATGGGTTTCATGTCATAACATGAACCAATCAAAAGATTATTGGCTCACAATGTGGGGCGGGTAAAGAGGATTGCGGCGGGGGGTGCCGGGGGGCCGAAGTCTCTTCCATGTGGCATATTCCTACTTCCCCTGAAAAAATAGATCTATCTATGTTGTCTGCGTGCTTCTGTGGCATGTCCAGCAAAGCAACTCTAGTAGGAAACATGACCCAAGAACCTGTCTCCATTGTGACGATTGGCCTTATTCTCCATCTATTGTCTGGGGTGGTCAGAAGAGAATGAATATATAAAGAGAAAAATATGCAGCATGGCAACAGAATCTGATGAACCGCTTCAAAAAACATATTCTCCTATATTTTTTTTTCGTTGTTCCCTTCTCTTCTTTTTTTTCCATTAGGACAACAACAAAAAATATTGAAAATTAAGTAATTTTCCAATATAATATAAGTACTAGATTTTGCAGCCAATGGGTATGACAAACTCTTCTAATTGTGATCTTACTACTAAGTTCTAAAACTCAAGGACCTGAATTCAAGCAGTATATGTAGCCAAAATCACACATCATTATGCAGACTACAAGATATTTGAATGATAGAAAACTCTTTTGTACTGAGATATCTCTACATTTTTTGAGAATCTGTTCCAATAGAATGAAATGATTTTGAAGGGAAAATAAGCAACCTCTCCACACTTCTGAATCACATATTTTATCTCTGACTTCCAGGCCCAAAATATCCATTGCAGAATCATCCATTGGATTGGGCTTTAATTTGATGTGATTAGCAACATTCTTGCCACAAACAATAATAATACATGCTCTCTTACAAATTCCAGTGAGACCCCGGTAGGAACTCAAACCGAATATCTTTTTGGTAAGTCTTTCTATAACAATATTTTTTCGTTTAAGTTTTATGATCAATATATGCCATACGGTCATGTAAAAAGTTACAGGCCATAATTTCATTTCATAGTTTCACAAATAAAAGAATATTAGCAAGATATTTTTCATACATTTTGTTGTGTGTCCTCTCTAACCCTATCCCAATTTGTGATCGATTACCATCCTAACTTTGTATGCTACCACTAATAGCATATCTCTAGGAATTTTCCTCAAGTTATTGAGGTCTAAATCATTGTGTTCTTTAAGTTTGTTGTCAGAAACTACATTCTCAGTTTCAAATGTTGCTTTATAAGCTTCCCTTGCTTCTCAGGGAATTTTGGTCAGGTTTTTTCTTAGTCCAGATCATTGTGTTCTTTACGCTTGTGGTTAGAAAATTACATTGTGGGTTGCAAATGTTGTTTTTATTAGCTCCCTTATTTCAGAATTTCCTTGCATACAAGGTTCTTGGTTACGCCTTTGTTTCCTGCTACTTTGAATCTGGAATTTGGTTGTTGTAAGGTGCTATTTTTGTTAAATATATTATTGCATATTTGTTGTTTGTGAGTTTGAATTAAAAAACACTATATGTGAAGTGTGAGCATTGATATGAAGTGTGCACATTGATATGCATTCAACGTAAATCTACGCTGCCTTGTGCATATCTAACAAATATAACACTAATGGTCGAGAAAAATCTTGGACGTTGTTGTCCTCTATTATCATAGAACTAAAAATAAATATATTATCTTGGTGGTTGTTCTCTTATATTATCATAGAACTAAACAATACATTATCTAGTGCTATTCAACAAGAGTTGGAGCAAGGGAAAAATTTATCCTAATTGTATTATCCATTTGAAATTATCATTCCTATTTTTCAAATACTAGTTCTTCTAGTTAATGATTAATGTAATACATTTCACAATTTGAATTGAATAATATCAATTTAATACTCTGCGCTTGATCAATGGTCACAGACTGGCTTCATTTAGTTTATTTTCGAAGCATGTACTTCTACAAAGATGCAAAAGTGAAATTTCAATGATGTATGAGACTATTCTAAAACTTTCAATGATGTGTGAGCCTATTCTAAAATTGTTAATACATTTCACAATTTGAATTGAATAATATCAATTTAATACTCTGCGGTTGATCAATTGGATCAATGGTCACAGACTGGCTTCATTTAGTTTATTTTCGAACACTGTACTTTTACAAAGATGCAAAAGTAAAATTTCAATGATGTATAAGACTATTCTAAAACTTCTTGTACTTAAAATCAAAAAGTGATCAAGACAAATATCAAACCTAAGCCTATCCACTGTCAAGTTATGTTTCTTATATCTGATAGAAAGGTACTGAATGTTGGAGCTTCATCATATATACCATAAGTTTGCCATGCCTAGTATTGGCTATTGTTGATTCCTATTTTTCAAATACTAGTTCTTCTAGTTAATGATTAATGTAATACATTTCACAATTTGAATTGAATAATATCAATTTAATACTCTGTGCTTGATCAATTGGATCAATGGTCACAGACTAGCTTCATTTAGTTTATTTTCAAAGCATGTACTTCTACAAAGATGCAAAAGTGAAATCTCAATGATGTATGAGACTATTCTAAAACTTTCAATGATGTGTGAGCCTATTCTAAAATTTTTAATACATTTCACAATTTGAATTGAATAATATCAATTTAATACTCTGCGGTTGATCAATTGGATCAATGGTCACAGACTGGCTTCATTTAGTTTATTTTCGAACACTGTACTTTTACAAAGATGCAAAAGTGAAATTTCAATGATGTATGAGACTATTCTAAAACTTCTTGTACTTTAAAATCAAAAAGTGATCAAGACAAATATCAAACCTTATGTTTCTTATATCTGATAGAAAGGTACTGAATGTTGGAGCTTCATCATATATACCATAAGTTTGCCATGCCTAGTATTGGCTATTGTTGAAAGCCCATGCACGAAAACTAATCAGATCAAACCCTTCTCACGGCAGGGACTTGCTGCCCTGCAGCGTTCCTTGTTTATTTAACATTTCTAAACAGTTCCAGAACCCATTCCTCCATGGTGCTCAATGACTCACCGGCAATTATAACATATTTTATGCCTCCAGAAAGGTAGTATCTTGTGTAGAAATTCAAGATTTCACTCGCATATTAATGTCTTTTGAGACTGCTTCCATCAAATGTTGTTTTATTGCCCCATACAAGTATATTAAATGGATATTGTGGATCGACAACATGTAATTTCGAAAAAATTTATCAAACTTTGAATCAACTAACTGTACCTCGCACTCTATAGCTTCATTTTTTTTCCAATGATGAAATGAAAAATTGAGAATTCCTTAACGCCGATTTTAGAATTTTGTGGCTAACCTCGAAATGATAACACACAAACTCCCCCTATATAGGATATGCTCTAAAAATATGCAAGGCACCAATGGATCAGAGAAATTCCCCGTTTCCCCATTCCCACACATTGTTGTTTTTTTTTCAGCCAAAAAAAGCTATATATTTGTATTATATTCATGAAAGAGGATTTTAGAGACATATGCATGTATGTGTGAATAAAACCGGCAGTAAAGGCAGATAGGAGGTTCAAAGCCACATAATGTGGATAAAAAACATAGGATAGATATCCAGTTCAGCTACATATAGAACACATGGAGAAAGATATATATATATATATGAGCAACAGATATTGAGAAAATTGATTCCAATGGCAAAAAATATGTGAGCATACCTTCACCATGAACAGGCAAAAGGGGGAAAATGGATACATGCCAGATATTCTTCATTAGAAAGGAATTTATGTTCCCGGAAGGCAAAAGTTGTGGATCTGGTAAGAGATGCTGTCCATCGTGATTAGCCTCCTTCAAACACCCTAGGAAAAGATAAGCCCATTTTGGATAAAGCATCTGCCATTTTGTTTTTATCCCTGTCAATATGTGAAATTGTCTACACATTGTTGTTGTTATTGTCTACACATTGTTGTTGTTATCGGAAGAATGCAATGATTTTTATTTACTCAATCTATTAAGGCCAACAATGTTGCCACCATCTGTTGTGAGAGATCTTCCCCTCCATCCTTGCGTGTTGGGGGAATTGCATCCAATTTATTATGGAAGGGGCAGGAAGCTCAACCAATTGCAAAACTGGACAGAGTGCTTTCTTGATTTTTCCATAATTTTCATGGACAAGCTCAAGACCATTGATTAAAAACATGTTAATCCCCAGTTGCAGGACGTTTTTTGCAAAAAAATGGTCTTGAAAGAACTAGCGAAATATCTGAAATTGCTTCCAATTTTCAGAAATTATTCAAAATGAAGTCAATACGGGCCCTTCTTCAAAAAACCCAGATCACGGATTTTTGAAACGTTGCTTAGTTTTCCTGGTATAAGCAGTGGAAATTCACCTGGGGCCACTTGCGACAATCAATTTGCACAATGATTGATTTCTTCAGTTCGCTGGATTTTGTATGCTTCTGCCTGGGTGCTGTTAGTATTGACAACAAATTAGTTATGTTTTTTTATGTAAATTGTAATTAGGCGGTTGCATACCGAATAGTCGGTTATGTAACGATAGATGTAACAATAGGCATGATATAAAACTAATGTACTACACATGAAATAAAAACACAGCGGAGAATCATAATTGAATCATCCATTCAGTTAAAATTCAGTTTCATATCTTGGCTAGGGTTCTGGGTTATTGTTCTGGGTTATTGTTTCTTTCATTATTTCTTCTGTCTTTCTCTACAATTGGTATCAGAGCCTGCATGAAGAGGCTGCCTATGTGTGCGTTGAGAGTGCGGGCTGGAGCTGGTGAAAGAACCGAGGTTGTGAGCTGTTGTCTGCCCGTTGTCGTTGGAGCGTGAAGGCATGGTGCTGTGTGAAGAGACTGTCTGTGCGTATGTTTAAACTGGTTGTGCGTGCGTGAGAAGAGCCTTGTACACCTGTGCGTCGAAGACCCTGCTGTGCGTTGAAAAACGTTTAAACTGGTTGTGCGTGCATGAGAAGAGCCTTATGCACCTGTGCGTTGAAGGAAAGAAGGGGCTAAAGACCCTGTTGTGCGTTGAAAATCCATATGCCTGTTGCCTGCGTTGAAGAACCTGTGCCTGCGTTAGAAGAACGTCCTGTGAGAAGAGACCGAGCTGTGCGGGCTGGAGCGTGGTGAAGGCCTCACTGTGCATTGAAAGAAAAGCGGCTGTTAGACTGGGTGAAAAACGGATGTTGACTATGCGTTTTTCATTGCTGCCCGCAAAGAAGACAATTGCTGGCGTTTTTCATAGCTGCCTGGCGGTTTGCTGTGTGAAGACAAAGGAGTTCTTTGTTTCATGTTGATGGCTTGGTAGCGTTGTGTGCAGTAAAACCCTGAAGAGCCTGCCGGTGTGTGCGTTGGAGCAGAGAGGGAGCGGAGCTGCCAGACCTGCGTGGAAGAGACCATTTCTGCCCTGTGGCTGCCAGAACTTATTCGAAGGAGGAAAAAACCTTTGTTTTTCCAGTGTGGCTGCCAGAACTTGTTCAGAAAATCCGGGTATTTTTAAGAAATTTTTTGTCTCAGAAATTTTTTCAAGAAAGCTATTGAAAGAATTTTTATCTCAGAAATTTTGTTTTAGAAAGCTGTGAAAGTAAAGTTCTTTAAATTCATAATAAAGGAAAAAGAAGACAGATTTATTTTTAAGGAAAGGAAAAATCTTTTAAGGTTTCTTTCTATTTGGAGAAATAAGGAAATATAAAACCCTAGAAAGTCTGAAACCCTAGGAAAGAAAAAATGGCCAAGATGTCGAATGCGAAATTCGAGGTGGAGAAATTCACCGAAAAGAGCAATTTTTCTCTTTGGAAACTGAAGGTTAGGGATATGCTTGTGCAACAAGGGTTGCACAAGGCATTGGATGGGGCGACTAAAAAACCTGCAACCATGACTACTTCAGACTGGGAGGACTTGGATGCCCGAGCTCTCAGTACCATCCGGCTTGTCTAGGGATGAAGTTCTCTTCAACATTGTTGAAGAGACTACGGCGTCAGGATTGTGGGAGAAACTTGAAAATATCTATATGACAAAGTCATTGACCAACAGAATTTATCTGAAAAGACAGTTATACAATCTTCGAATGAAAGAAGGTTCAAACATTGCAGAACATTTGAATGTTTTTAATACACTAATATGTCAATTAACAGATATGGAAGTCAAAATACAGGAAGAAGATAAATCCATAACCTTGTTGTGTTCTCTGCCTGAATCATGGGATCACTTCGTAACTTCAATCAGCTTCAGCTCTGCTGATTCTTTGAAGTTTGAATCAGTCATGGGAGCTCTTCTGTCTGAAGAAGTACGAAGGAAATCCAGCACTGAAACAGCTGCATCATAAGCCATGGTCGCTAGAGGACACTCAAAGAAAAGAGGAGAAAAACCAAGGGGAACTTCCAGATTGAAATCGAAAGGAAAGAAGTGTAAGGCGAAATGTTGGAACTACAATAAAGTTGGACACTTGAAGAAGGATTGTTGGAAACGAAAGGAATCTGAAAACCTGAAGAACGAAGCGAATCAGGTCGATTCAGGTATGATAGATGAAGTTTTATCTACTGAATAATTGTGTATGATAGATGAAACTTCACCTGAATGTAATATCTCTCAGGGTTTAGATAGTTGGATGTTAGACTCTGGTGCTTCGCATCACATGTGCCCACATAGAAATTGGTTTACCTCATATGAAAATGTAAATGGTAGTTCTATGTTTATGGGTAACAATATGTCATGTCAGACTGTTGGGATGGGAGATATCAGGATTAAGATATATGATAACAAAGTTAGAACATTAACTAGTGTTAGACATGTACCTGATTTAAAGAAAATTTGATTTCTTTGGGAGTTTTGGATTCAGATGGATATAAGTTTACAGGTCAGGATGGCGTCTTGAAATTCTTTAAAGGAGCACTTGTGGTTATGAAGGCAGAAAAGGTCGGAAATCTTTACAGGTTAAAAGGAAGTACTCAGATCGGTGAAGCAGCGATTGCATCAGAAAAGGAAGAAGCAGGCACTCGTCTATGGCATCAACGATTGGGTCATATGAGCGAGAAAGGTCTTCAGATATTGATGAAACGTAAATCTCTTCCAGGTCTGAAATCCTTGAATTTAGATTTCTGTAAACATTGTGTGTATGGCAAACAGTGTAAACAGAGGTTTAAAGTTGGAAATCATAATAGTAAAGATGTTTTAGACTATATTCATTCTGATCTGTGGGGGCCTTCCCCTGTTATGTCATATGGAGGTGCACTGTATTTTTTAACATTTATTGATGATTACTCCCGGAAAGTTTGGATCTATATGCTAAAAAGGAAAGCTGATGTATTAAATGTCTTTAAACAATTTAAAGTAATGGTAGAGAAAAGAACAGGCAAATCTATTAAATGCTTAAGAACTAAAAATGGTGGTGAGTTCACTTAAGGTGAATTTGAACAATACTATCAGGATGAGGGAACTGTTAGACATAAAACTGCTGTTTATACTCCTCAGCAAAATGGTGTTGCTGAGCGTATGAATCGGACTCTTATGGAAAGAGCCAGAAGCATGATTAGCAATGCTAACTTGCAAAAGGAGTTGTGGGCAGAAGCAGTATATACTGCTTGTTATTTAGTTAACAGATCACCTTCAGTAGCTATTGATTGTAAAATTCCTGAAGAAGTTTGGACGGGTCAGTCTTGTGACTATTCACATTTGAGAATATTTCGCTGTGATGCTTATTCTCTCATTCCAAAAAATCAGCGTTCAAAATTAGATCCAAAGTCAAAATGTTATGTCTTTGTTGGGTATGACTATGCAGTGAAAGGATATAGGTTGTGGGATCCTACATTGCAGAAAATAGTCATTAGTAGAGATGTAACATTTGATGAATCATCTCTTTTAAAATCAACTCTTGAAAGAATTGAACATGAGCATGTGTCGCAAAATCAACGAGTTCAGTTGGAGGCTAGACTTTTCGGTGACAGCCGGAAGGAAGGAGAAACCTCTGGAGAAAAAGGTGCTGAAGACACAAAGGAAGCCGTTGAAGCTTTTGAACCAGTGCAAGTTTCTGAACCAGTTCAGCAACCAGTTTCTCTAAGAAGGTCTACAAGGGAAAGGAAAATTCCAAAAAGGTATGAAGATTCTGCTTCATCTTTTGCTTTGATTACTGAAGATGGGGAACCTTCTTGTTATCAGGAAGCAGTAGATGATACAGATAGCGAAAAATGGAAAGTGGCTATGGAAGAAGAAATGGAATCCTTAGCCAAAAACAATACCTGGGATCATGTAGAGCTTCCTGAAGGGAGAAGTGTTGTTGGATGCAAATGGGTCTTCAAGCTGAAACGGAAATTTGATGGAAGTATCGAAAGGTATAAGGCGAGACTGGTAGCAAAAGGGTATTTCTCAAGTTGAAGGTATAAACTTTCATGAGATTTTTTCTCCAGTTGTAAAACTTGTTTCTATTCGTACTGTGTTAGCACTAACTGCGTTGCTTAATCTTGAGTTAGAACAGTTAGATGTTAAAACAATGTTTCTACATGGTGATTTGAACGAAGAGATATATATGGAACAACCAGAAGGTTTTGTTCGAGGTCGCAGCAGAATATTAGTTTGCAAGCTCAGGAAATCATTATATGGTCTGAGGCAATCTCCCAGACAATGGTACAAGAAGTTTGATTCCTTCATGGTGAGCCAGAACTTTGTAAGAAGTGAGTATGATCATTGTGTATACTTCAAAAGTTTCAATGGCGTATTCATTATCTTAGCTTTGTATGTTGACGATATGCTTATTGCAAGCAAAAGCATAGAAGAGATCAACAGGTTAAAGGCTCAACTCTCTAGGACGTTTGATATGAAGGATCTTGCAGTAGTAAAACATATTTTGGGCATGGAGGTACATAGAGACAGGAAAAATGGTAAGCTTTGGTTATCACAGCAGAAGTATGTGGAGAAGGTACTTGAAAATTTCTCTATGAACAATGTGAAACCTGTTAATATTCCACTAGCTTCCCATTTTAAGCTTTCTTCGGCTTTAAGTCCTAGAGATGATGAAGAAAAGCAGTATATGTCTCATGTACCATATGCAAATGCGGTAGGCAACTTAATGTATGCGATGGTATCTACAAGACCTGACATTTCACATGCAGTTGGAGTTGTTCAGCGTCATGGCAAATCCAGGTAGAGACATTGGCAAGCAGTGAAATGGGTGCTTCGATTATCTAAGAGGCACAAGTGACCGTTGGGGTCGTCTTTAATGGTAGTGAAGGATCGGTCTGCGGATATGTAGATGCTGATATGTAGGTGTTTTGGAAAAGAGAGGATCTACTACAGGTTATGTTTTTTACTCTTGCAGGTGGAGCGATTAGTTGGATGTCAAAGCTTCAAGAAACAGTTGCATTGTCCACTACTGAAGCCGAATATATAGCTACCTCAGATGCCAGTAAAGAAGCAATTTGGTTAAAGGGTCTGCTAGATGAAATTGGAAGAAAGCAGGAGAAAGTGGATGTACTTTGTGACAGTCAAAGTGCTATCCACTTGGCTACAAATCCTGCCTATCACAGCAGAACCAAGCACATTGATGTAAGGTATCATTTTCTGAGACATGTGATCGATGGCAGAAAAGTAGCTCTTAAAAAAGTCCATACGCGAGAGAATTGTGCAGACATATTCACAAAGCTAGTAACAGTAGAGAAGTTGCAGTGGTGTTTAGCTTCTCTTGGCTTGCAGAAAAGATGATGAATGGGCATGGGCAAGAAATTAGGAAATTGTTGTCAAGGTGGAGTTTGTTAGTTTTGACAACAAATTAGTTAGGTCTTTAACTGTATTGTAGTTAGGCGGTTCCATTCAGTTATGTAACGATAGATAGGATATATTCAGTTATGTAACGATAGATAGGACATAAATATAATGTAATAACACATGAATCGATCAGTGCGGAGATTCAATTCATTCAATCCAGTTTTTCCATATATCTTGGTGTATCTAGCAAGGGTTCTTTATTTCTTTCATCTGTCTCTCTTCTACATACATAACTGGGTTTGGAAAATCAAACATACATACCTATGTTTACATAACTAGGTTTAGAAAATCGAGTATACATGACTAGGTTTAGAATTGTGTATGCTAGTTCTTTATCTCGGATAGATAATTACATAGCTTCTTCTCTCTCGTCTCGAAAAGAACAAGGGAGTTGTTAAGGTGATCTAGTGAAAAAATTCTTCGATATTTTAAGCACTGTTGACAAATTGTTTTTGGTTTACAATAATTCACTGAATAATAATCATAAGGAAGTTGTGTCCTTATGAAACACAACTTGTTCACTTTAACCTGGACCCCAACACCCTGGTAAACACTAAATCAAATTCAGATCAAAGCATCAGAATAATAGATATGAGTGACAGCAGCATTAAGCATTCAAGAAAGAAATGTTGTTGTTCTTGGTCATCTACTAATTGGCCAGAATTATCTATAATATTAAAGGAATTTTGATCCCCCAAAAAAGGTAAATTGCTTCTCTAAAAATTTGGATTTAACCATGGGGTTGTGGTGGTAGCAGTTGGCAGTTTGGTAATCCAGCAAGGTTTAACTCCCTTGAAGGCACAAAAATGTGGTTGGGATCAACCAAAGTTCTAGGTCATTTTAATCATTGCATTTTAGATCCAGAAAAGTGCTTGTGATTTGTTATTGGTCATTGATGACCATCTTTCCCTCCTTACTCAGGTTAATTGTAATGTTACTTGAGTTCGGAGAAATACTGTCCGAAAAGTAAAAAAGAAAAATGGAGAGGGAAAGTAAATTGGATTTCACAAACCATTACCATTTTGAAAATGTCGCACTAAACCCTGGAATTCTTACACATAGGATGCCGGATCAGGATCCCTACATACGCGTGCACTTCGTGCATTCACATACATTGTGTAGCTATAACCCTACCCTACAGAAATATGACCTGCAGAATGACTTAACTAGCGGGATCTCCTATCATTTTGGCGACAAATATCTGGATCAATTTCGATTAAAATAACACCCCATGGAATTACATATGTCAACGTATCTGGGACATTACTTCGGATGAGAGAGGAATCTGGGACATTAATTCAGATCTGTAGTAGTTATGTACTGAAGTACTAGCAATTTACGTTTTAAAGTTTTATTCATGGTAAAAATCATTCAAGGAATTTCCATTTCAGTTAAAACTTATTTGAGGAATTTCCATTGCTGATTAATGATTAGCCAATGATATGTATTTGATGATCTTCAAGCATTCGATATTTGATGAAGCAAACAATGTCTAGGAATTGTGTCATAGTAGGATAGTGCGGAGTCTGCATCGCTTTAGCCGCTTCACAGTTGAACAGTCAACAGTGCCTCCCACCTACCGGACACCTCCTTAACTTATTCAAAATTGAAAGGGAAACACCCTCAATAACCGAATAAATGTAACCTACTCAATTTTTAATATAAATATGGATGCTCTGCCAAAGTAGGACATCCCACTCTCTGTTTGAGATTTCTTTGTTTAATTCGGCACCATCAGTTACATTTTGGTCTGTACTCTTTCCTTCAGGTGGTATAGGGGCCCTGGGCCTACTCCTCGGGAGGACCCATGGACCAGAGTACAAAAATAATTTAAGTGGTTTTTTGGTCTATTCACTAAGTGAAACTAGAGCTGTTATGTTATGGAAAGAAACTATAGAAGTTGATATTGTTGCCCATATTCAGTAGTTTGAAGAGAAGAGAGGTTGAATTGTACGGAGTTTAAGAATCATGTATGAATGAGCTTTGTGTTATTTGTTGAGTAAAAGGAGATGTGGAACTAGTGCGCTTTGTGTCTCAAAGCTGATGTGCTGTGTAAAATACCTAGTGAGCAGTGTGAGGATTGATTTTTGAGATCTGTCTAAGGATATGATAGTCATATCAGTTCAGTTTCCCTGGAAAATTGTTGTCTACAGCTACTGAAAGAAAAGACAAAACTCAACAATATCCCACAAAGTTTTCCCTTCTTAAGTTGTTTTCTTTCTGCCATAATGAGGTCTAGACTATGACCGGATTTTTTGTTAGAGCCTCTGTTTCCAACAAGGGATCTTACAATTTGCCCCTGAAGTCCAAGATTTTTTCAGAAGAATTTACCCGCTGAAACAGTAAATGCATCCAAGTTAGCGTGGAAGATCTTCCAAAGGCAATGTTTTGTAAGAGTTTGTGTTTCCAATAAGGGATCTTACAATTTGCTCATGAAGTCCATGGTTTGTTCAGAGGAATTTACCTTGTGAAACGGTAAATGCATCCACGTGAGCGTGGAAGATCTTCCAAAGGCAACGGTTTCTGTTTGGATGATTGGCGTAGTGAGGCCTACTTTGTCCTTTGCGTAATCGTCATTTAGCTTGAAGTAATTTGTGAAGTATTTATCACTATATTGATGTTAATTATTGTTGAGAGTAGTTATTGTCCATGAAGGGACGGAACCCATAAATTATTTGATCTAGATAGTTTCGAAGGCTGAAGCACTGCGTTAGAAAATAAATCTTAAGGGCAAATGAGTTCAGAAATCAGTGGTGGAAAAGTAGGCAAGGTCAACTTTAAATTAAAAACTCTTTAAACTCTAGTTGCGGACATGATATCGCAACCACATGCACTTACTTAAAAACAGAAAAACAGAGAGAAATAAAAAAATTGAGGAAAACTATAATCTTACCTGTGTAAGATCAAAACCATAATGCAAGTGACCACACTTTATATTAAATGTTAAAATTTCTATAGAACTCTGTAAAACTGGTTTTCACGTGCCCACCAAAATTTCCTTCACGATTTTCTCCTCACTACCTCACAGAGACTCTCGCCCTCTAACTTGCCCAACATGCCCAAGATTACAAATGACATTTACATCCATATTTATCTTAACATACAATTTTGACATTAATTACATGACAAAGAAAATATTTAATATGCGACATGGGGATTTTACATAGTAAATGATTTTCTGAACTTGCAGGTGTTGTTAAGTGTGGGCAACATTCGCGGAATGAATGTTTTTCCATATCTAGTTGATAAACTTCCTTAAATGCTTTAACCTCTATGATGTGTTGTTGAATGTGCTGCTCTGAACTTCTCTTCTAACTTCTGTCGTTCTGCGTGCAAACAAAATGGCAACTGTGTAGTGGTTGACCGGGCAAACATGATGATTGTCACTGTGTTTAAGGAAATGGTTGGAATTATTATTTCCAACACTCCCCCTTAATCGCAACCGCTGCCATTGGTAATTCCCAAACAATCTCTGAGATACACGAAACTTTCACGTGCCAATGGCTTTGTGAAAATATCACCACACTGTTTGTGTGACCTCCAGTGTTGCAACACAATTTCATCATTGTTAATCAACTCTCTAAGAAAATGATATTTAACATCAATATTCTTGGTCCTCTTGTGAAAGACTGAATTCTTTGACAATGCAATTACGGATGTGTTATCGCAGAAAATAGTTGTCGCTACCTCTTGGCCATGGCAAAGATCCCTCAACATCCTTCTCATCAAAACTGCCTCACATTGCTGCTGTTGCAACGACATATTCAGTGTCTGTTGTTGACAATGAAACTATCGGCTGCTTCTTGGAAGCCCATGAAACGGCTCCAAAACCCAAATGAAAAACATAACCCGACGTGCTGTTCCTGTCATCGACACTTCCTGCCCAATCACTGTCGGTGTAACCAACCAGCCTAAAATCAAGTGTTGCAGTGTACAAAATATCATATTGTTTTGCTCCATTGAGATACCTTAGATTTTTTTTTGCTGCTTGCCAATGTGTCTCCTTGGGTGTCTCCATGAACCTTGACACCAAACTCAGTGCATACATTATATCTAGCCTAGTGACAGTCAAATACATCAAGTTTCCTATCATACTCTTGTATAATGTCTGATTGACATTGCTACTACAATCTTCTTTGTTCAACCTTAACCCCATGATAAGTTGAGTTGGTGCAGGCTTGTTGTTCTGCATTTTAAACTTCTCCAAAATGTCTGCTACATACTTTGCTTGAGAAATAAAAATACCATTTTTTGTTTGCTTCACTTCTATGCCCAAAAAATATCTTAACAACCCCAAGCAAGTCATTTCAAATTCATTCTTCAAGACTTTTTTGAAATCAGCAATGACGAAATCATCACTACCGGTAAAAATTAAATCATCTACATATAAGACGACAATAAGAATCTCACCGTCACTTTCTTTAATGTAGAGAGTGGATTCACCATCACATTTGTCGAAACCATTGTCCAACAAGTAGGCATGTATCCTGTTGTACCATTCATGCAGTACTTACTTCAGCCCATAAAGAGCTTTCCTCAACCGATACACTTTGTCTTCTTGGACTTCTACCTTATAACCAAGCAGCTGTGAAACATAGACTTCCTCTTTCAGCACTCCATTCAAGAATGCTAACTTTACATCCATTTGATACACTTTCCATTTATGTTGCACGACAATCACCACAATTACACACATTGTCTCCATCCTCACGACTAGTGCGAATGTCTCCTCATAATCTCTGCCATGTTGTTGCTTGTATCCTTTGACAACTAATCTTGCTTTGTGCCTTTCAATCTTCCCATCAACATTGCTCTTGGTCTTATAGACCCACTTCACTCCAATGACTTGTTTTCCTTGCGGCAAGTCCACTAACTCCCATGTGTCATTCTTCAATATTGCTTCTATTTCTTCCTCCATTGCTCCAACCATTTTTTCAACTTTGACTGCATATTCAAAGTGAATTGGGTCATCTACATGACAAAACAAAGCAAATAATGAATTCAGACCAGCACTGCTATCAACCTCATCTTGCTCATAAATTTCATTTAGATTTATGAATTTTGGTCTTCTTATGCTTGCTGAAGATGGGCTTGATATCTCACTTGGTGTTGCACTTTGCGGTGTGCTTGGAGAAGCACTTGCTTGACTGTGTGACATTGTCCTATTATTTTTTGATGGTGTTGTTTGTTGCCTATTTTGTTGAGCTTGAATAGGAGTAGAGGGAGTCACTGTTGAGTAATTCCTTGTTGCTGTAAATTCCTCTTTGTCCTCATGTGGTATACATGCTTTCACATTGATTGTCTTCTCTAAACTTCCATCCCATGCTTCCTCTTCTGTGAACTACACATCTCTACTGATTATGACATTCTTGGTTGATGGATTGTAGAGATTGTATGCCTTGGATTCATCACTGTATCTAACAAATATACATTTCTCCCCCTTATTGTCCAACTTCTTCCTCAACTCATTTGGGACATGTGCATAAGCCACACCTCCAAAGACTCTCATGTGAGTGACACTATGCTTTCTTCCACTCCATGCCTCTTCAGGAACCATGCTCTAGACACTTTTGGTTAGACATCTATTCAAGATATATGTTGCACAAGCAACAACTTCAGCCCAATAGTCATCTCGCAAATGATTTTCCTTCAGCATACTCCTTGCCATCTCCATAATGGTCATATTCTTCCTTTCCGTTACACCATTTTGATAAGGTGTATATCTTGTTGTAAATTGCTTGTGAATTCCATGCTCCCTGCAAAATCGAAGGAATTCATTTGAGATGTATTTGCCACCTTTGTCATTTCTGAGGACTTTGATGTAGTGTCCACATTGCTTCTCAACAAGAGCCTTGTATTGGCGAAATTGCTCAAACACTTCACTTTTATGTTTGAGGAGATAGACCCATGTCTTCCTTGTGTAGTCATCTATGAATGTCAATACATAGTGTCTTCCACCAATTGATGGTGTCTGCATTGGTCCACATAAATCTGAGTGGACAATCTCCAAAGGTTCCTTTTCCCTTATTGAATTTCCTGCTGGAAATCTCTCCCTATGTTGCTTGCCTAAGATGCATCCTTCACATATGTTGTCTGGTTTTTCTATGAGTGGTAAACCCTTCACCATGCCTTTCCTATGCAGCAAATTCAAACCTCCAAAGTTGAGATGTCAAAATCTTAAATGCCATAACTAGTTTTCATCTTTGACCTCTGTTTGATAGTTCACTTATGTGACAACTGCCTCTTTTCTTCCATCCTCTTGTGAGTTCATTGATAGTTATGATTGTGCACCTTATTTCAAATCTGATCTTATCTTTAGGGGAAACATTCTATTGTTTTTCATCTGAACCTTTGTAATTAGCTATCTACTTAGAAGCCTATCCAAAATTTTGCACCCATCATATTTGAAAGACATTGTAGCCCTTTTGCATGAGTTGTCCAATGTTTATGAGGTTATACTTCAGACCAGGGACGAAGTAAACGTCTGAGATGTAGTTCGTCTCCCCCTTCTTTGTTAAGATATTAACTCTTCCTTTTCCCATGAAAAGACTTTGCTATCAGTCCCTAATTTCATTTCATATTTCACATTTCATTTAGATTAGAGAACATTTCTATGTTTCCTGACATGTGGTTGCTACACCCAAAATCTAGATACCATATATCACTTTGTTTTTCTTGTGCTACATTTCAAGCTAAAAACATGCTATCGTGGTTCTGATTTTCTTTTGTGAAATTTACACTTGACTTATTACTAATGTCATATTGCTTATTTCTACATTCATTTGCATAATGTCCATACTTCTTACAATAATGACATTGAACTTGAGATTTATCATACCTTTGACCTTGTGTTTGATTCTAGCTTGGGCCTTGACTTGGATTTTGATTGTTGCCTCTTCCACTTGAGCTTGAAGGGCTACTTCTTCCACCTATGTGTCGGCTTCTTCCTCTTCCTCTAGTAGATGATCTTCCTCTCCCTCGACCTTGACCAAATGATACTTGTATCTTGAAGGCATGCTCCAACAAGGATTTTGTTGTTCTATTCAGCCTATGTTCATGAGAAACCAGTGATGCATTAAGCTCATCCAGTAAGAAATATGAGAGATCCTTTGTCTCTTCTATGGCCACAACAATGGCGTCAAACCTTGCTGACAAAGTTTTCAAAACTTTCTCACCTATTCTTCTTTCCTCAAGCGTCTCACCATGAGACCTGATTTGAGTAACCATCCCACTTACATGTGTAAAAAACGAGTCTATATTATCAGACTCTTTCATCCAAAGTGTTTCAAAATCTCTCCTTAGTATTTGTAGCTTTGTTGTCTTGACTTTTTCCATTCCTTGGTAGGCTGTCTGGAGGGTGTCCCATGCTTTCTTGGACTTCATTGCTACTGCAACGCTTGGGAAAATACTTTTATGAACTTTTTGGAAAATATAGAACAGGGCTTTTGAATCCTTCTTCTTGTTGCCTGTCAACGGATCTCTTTCTACTTGAGATAAGGCATTATATGTTGTTGCATCTGTTGGTTTTGGAAAACCATTTTCCACCAAATCCCAAATGTCTTGAGACGAAAACAGATACTTCATTGTAATAGCCCAATATTCATAACTTTTTCTATTACACTGAGGTATTTATGGATTAGTCAAGCTTGTTCTTGCTGTTGCCATTTCTAAGTGTAAAATAAAAATTTTCTACCTGCTCGTAAATATGCTAAAAAAAATCTGCCCTTAAAACAAATTCTTACTGCTAGTAAAAACACTTGTTCTTACACTAACAATATTTAACTCACTCCAATACCATCTTAGAAAATAAATTTTATGTGGGGTAGACGAGCTCAGAAATCAGTTGCGTAAAAGTAGGTCAACTTCATTCGCAAAAAGGTAAATCTTTAGGTTGCGGTGAGGATATCGTAACCACAACACAGGGACTTCATTAAAAACACTACTTGCCGCAAGGATATTGCAACCACACACAGACTTAATTAAAAACAGTAAAATAAAAGAGGTTGTGAAAATTTACTTGTGTAAGACTAAAACCATAACGCAAGTTACCACACTTTATATTATAGGTTAAAACATAAAGAAAAACACAACAAAATTACTGTGATTTACGCGTTACTGGGTTGCGGAGTAAAATTCTATAAAACTCCACAAAACTGGTTTTCACGCGCCCACCAAAATTTCCTCCACAAACTCTCGCTGTCTAACTTGCCCAACATGTCCAACATTACAGATGATTTTTACATCAATATTTATCTTAACATACAATGTTGACATTAATTACATGATAGAGAAAATATTTAATATGCAATATGGGTCATTTTACATGGTAAATGATTTTTTGAACTTGGAGGTGTTGTGGAGTGTGTGCAACATTCACGGAATGAATGTTTGCCCATATCTAATTAATAAAATTCTTTAAATTCTTTAACCTCTGTGATGTGTTGCGGAATGGTCCGCTCTAAATTTTTGTTCTGACTTCTTTCATTCTGCATGCAAACAAAATCACAACAGTGTAGTGGTTGACTGGGCAAACAAGATGGTTGTTAGTGTGTTTAAGGAGGTGGTTGTGATTATTATTTCCAACACCCTGTTCAATCCTTTCGACATCCAAAACCAACAGCGTGAGCCAACAATATCCATCCACGCCTGAATAATGCCCTTCAAAAGGGTTAAAGCCTGACTTTAATGATGTAGTTGTATGTAACATTCCGTGGAACATGGAGAAATCAGCGTCCCGTCCATGCGTGAATAATGCCCTTCAAAAGGGTTAAAGCCTGACTTTAATGACGTAGGTGATGTAACATTCCATGGAACATGGAGCAATCATCATCCGAGCGGTTAGCGAAGAGAAAATTTCATGTGGTGCGGTAAGAATGGAATCATTTACATGTTTTTAAACCTATGCTTTGAGTGGAGCCTACATTGTGAGGCTATATATAATCTTATTGAAATGACATAAATCTATATGTTTGTTTTACTCTTTGAATTCATCCTTTTAATTAAAGTGGGACACATAAAATTTGATACATGCATTTGAGACCTTGAAGAGGAGGGGTTTCTAGGTAAATTAAAGAGTTCATGAAAGCACTATTAGTGTGTATAATTTTAGATAAGATGAGATAAAGTAGACAAAATGGGTCATTTATATATTTGGGTAGAGTATTGACTTTTGTATTCGTTGTATCTTACTTGAGATTCTTGTAATGATACGTGTATGTTGTAAGGGGGTGTATGATCAATTGTACCTGACGTCCACCCCATAGTTGATTTGGCCAAGTATGTTGTAAGCCTTGTTGAGTCAAATAGGGAATGTTTATCCCTCTTAGGTGGAGAGAGGGTGAGATATTGTTAATTTTAGGTATGTTCTATGCTTAGTGCAATTTATTTTGATTTTCACAATTAGCTCAATATCTTTTCCATTAGCAATCACATCAGCATAATAGTAAATTACACACAGAACATAAACATAAATCACAGAAGACAAACCAAGACAAGAGAACACAAGATGTGGTGCTAGAGAGGGACAAACCCCAATGTGGGGAAACCCTTGATCAATTCTTCTTATATGTTCTTCAATAATTTAGCAGAGAGAGAGAGAGAAATAATATATATCTAAACATAAGTCAACTCTTTGAATTATCTAAATAAGAGCATAGATCATCTCTAAGTAGATGATACATGAGGTAGATGAACTCAGTTGAAGACATTATACTTCAACTGATTCTCCCAAGTGACTTCATCACCATGCTGCACCTATCATTGTGTTGCTCATCATCATCATGTTGCATCTCACTGTGTTGCACCATGCAAAACCCATCATGACTATGCTGCATCTCATCATACTTCATCAATCATGACTATACCCATCATTTTACTGCATCATGTACCATCATGTGCCATTGCTGCATCATGTTTTCCATATTGTCCCATGTGCTTGTTGCACCATGCTTTCCACCATGTGGTTACTACACCTGCTTACCATATTGATGCTTCATTGTAAGCATTCCTTTGCTGCTGACCCATTGCTACATTGTTGTACCATGACAACATTGTAACATTGCTTCTATCATGTTGTCATTGTAACATTGTTGTTATCATGTTGTCATTGTAACATTGATGTACCATGTCATCATTGCTATCATGCTTCCCATGCATCTTGCTGCATTCAAATTTCATGGGTCACCTTGCTGTCACATTCCTAGCACTGTTGTCCCATTGTTAGTGACTGTTGCTCCTATGATTTCTTGTTGTTCCATTTGTGTTTGCAGCACCATGTGAACTTGTTGTCCCATCTTCCTTCGTTGTACCATGTGACCTTGTTGTCCCATCTTCCTTTGCTGCACCATGTGACATTGTTGTCCCATCTTCCTTTGCTTCCAACACACCATACAAATGCTGATGTTTGTCACCTCATTACTGCTGTAAATTCCGGGACTGGTTACAACACACAATAGTCCCTAACCATCCTCAAATCTAGCCCAAAATTTCCCTTATTAAATGCGGCCTACCCTAGTGTGAATAGACCTCATTTAGATGATTGTGTCTAGGGTATTCTAGGACTGCGACTAGGGCTTCCTTAGGAAAACGTCTAGGGCTTCCTTAGGACTGCATCTAGGGCTTCCTTAGGATAGTGTCTAGGGCTTCCTTAGGACTGCTTCTAGGGCTTCTTTAGGATAGCATTAGGGCTTCCTTAGGAAAACATTAAGGCTTTGTTAGGACATCGTTTAGGGCTTGTTTAGGACAACATTAGGGCTTCATTAGGACAATGTCTAGAGCTTCCTTAGGACAGCACCTAGGGATTTTTTAGGACTACGTCTTGTGCTTATCTCCATGGCTGAGATATGATCTCTCTCAGGGATTCCTCTCCTAGAATTCTCTCCCACTAACACCCAAAGCGAGTGGAGAGAAATCAAGAGTGAATTGTGTGTGTCAAATGACTCTCAAGTCATCTCCTTTTATACTAAAATGTTGAACACATGTAGGTGTTATTTAGTTGTTGGCTAACCTTGAAAAATTGTCTTATAACATAAATAAATTAATAAATCCATGAATACTTATCAAAATCAGATGATCGTTAGACCATTCCTACACCTCTGGATGAGAACGGTCCAAGAAAAATATTAGTTGCCATAAACAAGATGGCCCACATGGAGTTTGGCCCTAGTTGCCAATTTTAACACTCCCTCTCAACTAGGGAGAACTCCATCCGCTGATTCATTTGCCATATTGTACTATCTATGCCATCAACGCCCTCATTGTTATGATCTTCTTTTCTAAACAATGAAGAAGAAGAGTTGATCAAGATGTCTCATACCATTCTCTAATGATCCGAAGTCAGTTCCACATTAAGAGAGTGTGTCATACTACTCTTACTACTACCATATCAATTCCTAAAGAGAGTGAGTTATGTCACTCTTACTGACACGAAGTGAGTTTCAATTAATCCCCAATCAATATCAAAGGAGAGTGTCTCAAATCACTCATATTGATCCCAGATCAATGGAGGTCATCCTAGCATAGGGAGTATGGTAGAAACAATGATGTGTCTATCGATAGTACTACTATGGTCCCTAACCCAATTTCCCTACTCATTATCCAGATGATAGGTACTTCCCATGAGTCCCAAAATTCATGGGTAGGATGCCTCGATAGGAGAACCACTCATCTTATCCATAAGTCACCATGGGGTATGACAAGGGAAGGCTGAACCATTCAACCTATACACAACGCACCATTAGGTGAGGGTGAGTCATCCTATGGTCTCTTGTCGCTCCAAGAATTAACCCAACCCCCTGGGAGCTCCCAGAGCTCAATGCATGCATCATATAGGACCCTCATAAGAGGGTCTCTCATGAATCGAAGTCATTTTCAGAAAGTCACAAATTTTACCTTTCCCCAGGGCTTCGACAGAATGTCTTTGACCTGAACATCAGTCCCAATGCGATGGATCCTTCTTGCGCGTCGATGTACCATATCCCAGAGAAAGTGGTACCTGATGTCTATATGTTTGGAGTGATCATAACACACATGATTCCTCAATAGCTGGATCCCCCTCTGATTGTCACAGAGGATCACGCTGGTATCCATTATGTGTCAAAAAACTCACTGAAGAGCTTCCCCAACTAGGTATCTTCACACGAGGTCATACCCATAGCTATGAATTCGGTCTCAGTGGTGCTCAAAGAAATTGTCTTTTGCTTCTTGCTCTTCCAGGAAATCATAGCATAACCCAAAGAGAACAACACTCAGAAGGGCTCTTGCTATCCTCCACACTGCTTGCCCAGTCAGAATTCGAATAAGCATGCAACTTCACATTTCCGACGGTGTATCTCAATCCATTAGAGATTGTGCCCTAAAGATATCTCAGAATATTCTTGGCACCAATCCAATGAGGCTAAATCAAATATGATCCCAACATGTTATTTGCAAAACATATATCCGGACGAAAGTTCACCAACAACATTAATGCGAATGAGTTTATGAAACTCAGAGGAATTTCCTAAATCTGGTCTGGCATTGCTACCACATAAATTCTAGAAGTTAAGCCACTGAGGTAGTCACAGGCTTGCAGTTCATCATTCCAAATATGGAATCCAACTCCCTCTTACTTTTGCAAATGAGAGGGTTTGCACCTGTCAGAAAGAGGCCGTCCTCATAAGGTGCCTGTATGAGAGGTCTATCATCCATGACCTTCGAGCAATGGTTTGGATCAACTTCACTCCTAGTGAATCTCAGCTTCATCAGAAAGTTATCAATCCTCTCATATTAAGACAAAGAGTTTTGCATCAAGCCATAGAGGGATTCTTCCACCTGCATACATGAGATTCCTGATCATGAATCTCAAACTCCTCGGATTGTTCCAAACCTATGGACCTGCTACATGAGGGAAATGGTTTGCTTGTAATATTTTCCTTCTGTACATCTCAAACATGTACCTTCATGCTTTTCATGAATTCAGGCATCCCTGTCACCATCTGACTCACATCGGGTAGGGTCGCATAACAAGTAGACCTCCCATGCTATAGATGAGATGTGTCAACTGAGATGGTCCCCAATGGATCCTGCAACTTGATACAAATTGCTAACCCTGAACCTTTGAGTAAAAGCATCTTTGAAAAATCTATTTTCAAATAGGTACCTTTCCATCAACGAATGCCACCCTAAAACCTTTGATTTCCATTGCCAAAATGGACACCAGGTTCTTCTTGTGATCAGGTACATAAAGATATTCTCGTAAATGAATCAAGTTACCCTCATTCAATTAAGGGGTAACATTCCCTATACCCTTTTTGGGATAGGTGGCATTGACTCCAAGAATAATCCCATGATTGATTCTATCTCTACCAAATTAGAGAGTGCACAGTTCTATCCAATGAAGTGCCTTGAAGCACTATAATCAGTAAGCCTATTCCCAAAGATTCTATAGGAGAGGGAAATAAAAGATCGTGCTTCTTTATCTTATCAGAAACAACATTTGATTCCTCATACCTGGGGTTCCTTGCTTTCTTGAAGTGTCGGTTATTTCCTTGATGACCTGCATTACCTGTCATTCCTCTGATCATTGAAGATGTCCCTAGAATGATTGTTATCATCTTCAAGTGATGTGTCCCTACCATTTGGACACTCCGCATAATGGTCAAACTTATTACAAACAAGGCATATGCCTTTCCTTCCACTATTAGATCCAAACTTCTCATTGAAGTGATCTTTAGGTAGGCCATCAGAAACTTCCATTGCACCATTATGATAATATTCTTTTCTTTGAATTCACCCTTGGTGAATTTGAAGAGGGATGAGGAATTCATTGAGTCTTTTGACCTTTCCCAACTGTCTTTGGTGATTGCTCTTTCACTCTTTCTTGGGATTTGTATTCACCTCAGCTCTGATACCATGTTAATTTTAGGTATGTTCTATGCTTAGTGCAATTTATTTCAATTTTCACAGCTAGCTCAATATCTTTTCCATTAGAAATCACATCAACATAATAGTAAATTTCAAATAGAACATAAACATAAATCACAGAAGACAAGCCAATACAAGAGGATACAAGATGTGGTGCTAGCCAGGGACAAACCACAATGTGGGGAAACCCTTGATCAATTCTTCTTATATGTTCTTCAATACTTTAGCACAGAGAGAGAGAGATAGTACATATACACTCCATCACCATGTTGCACCATGTTTTCCATACTGTCCCATGTTCTTCCTACACCATTCATGCCACTGTGTGCTTACTGCACCTGCTTACCATACTGTGTTTCATTGTAAGCATTCCTTTGTTGCTGACCCATTGTTACATTGTTGTACCATGCCATCATTGTAACATTGTTGCTATCATGTTGTCATTGTAACATTTCTTCTATCATGTTGGCATTGTAACATTGCTACTATCATGTTGTCATTGTAACATTGCTGCTATGATGTTGTCATTGTTACATTGTTGTACCATGCCATCATTGCTATCATGATTCCCATGCATCTTGATGTATTCAAACTTAATGGTTCACCTTGTTGTCACATTCCTAGCACTATTGTCCAACTGTTAGTGATTGTTGCTCCTATCATTGTTTCTTGTCCCATTTGTGTAATTAGCACCATGTGACCTTGTTGTACCATATTCCTTTGCTGCACCATGTGACCTTGTTGTCCCATCTTCCTTTGTTGCACCGTGTGACCTTTTTGTCCCATCTTCCTTTGTTGTTAATACACCATACAAATGTTGTTGTTTGTCACCTCATTACTATTGTAATGTCTGGGACTGATTAGGGCACACAACAATCCCTAACCGTCCTCAAATTTGGCCTAGAAATGCCCTTATGAAATGCGGCCTACCCTAGAGTGAATATACCTCACTTAGATGATTACATCTAGGGTATTTTAGGATGGCAGCTAGGGCTTCCTTAAGAGTGAGGCTAGGGCTTCCTTAGGAAAACGTCTAGTACTTCCTCAGGACTATGTCTAGGGCTTCCTTAGTACCACTTCTAGTGCTTTATTAGGACATCGTTAGGTCTTCCTTAGGAAAGCGTTAGGGCTTCCTTATGACATCGTCTAGGGCTTCTTTAGGACAACATTAGGGCATCCTTAGGACAACTTCTAGGGCTTCCATAGGAGAGTGTCTAGGGCTTCTTTAGGACTACATCTAGGGCTTCTTTCAATGGTTGAGATCTAATCTCCATTAGGGATTCCTCTCATAGATTTCTCTTCCACTAAAACCCAAAGCTAGTGGAGAGAAATCAAGAGTGAAGTGCATGTGAAATGACTCTCAAGTCATCTCTTTTTATACTAAAACCTTGATCACGTGTGGGTGTTATTTAGTTGTTGTCCGACCTTGATGAATTGTCTTATAACACAAATAAATTCATAACTCAATGAATACTTATCGGAATCGGATGAGCTTTAGATCAATCCTAGACCTCTGGATTAGAGGGATCTAAGAAAAATATAAGATGCCATAAATATGATTACCCACATGGAGTTTTGGCCCTAGTTTCCAATTTTAACAGATATCAAGTTGTGGAATTAACTACCAGGTAGATACGAGGGTGTACTCGTATGTAAGCTTCATGAGTATTTGTTGAGTAAGGAATGTAGTTCTTATACCTCTTTAGTAGAGAGAGGATGTGACGTCAAGTTGTCGAACTAACGTCTAGGTAGATACGAGGGTGGTAGGTGTACCTCTATCTAAGCTTGATGTGTAATCAAGGAAGTTAAAATGTGAGATGAAATCAGAATTTAAGGGATCAAGTGAGGAAGCGTTTAACATGATTGATGAACCATGTAGGTGAAAAGGATTACCAGTAAACTCGCGAGTACAATAGATGGTACCCATGTACCTCGATAAATGGATTTCTTTTTATATGGACATCAGTAATCAATTATATGTAGGTACAAGACAAAGAATAAGAATTCCTACTGTGAAGAAATCCCAAAGAGAAGATAATAACAACTAAAGACAATGTTTATGGAGTTCTACAAATTA
>APFE030972237.1:7721-29474 GCA_000404065.3 Pinus taeda
GACAGGATAGGGGTTGCTGATAATCCATATCTTGTTGAGAGGGAGTGTTGAGAATGCAACAAGATGATGGAGCTTAGTGGAAAGAAGTCGCCTTCACTAAGTGGGCCCGCAGGCTATCTTTGGCGCAAGTCTATTTTTAGACATATGGATCATGGTCTATGAGTTGTAGGATGCTATTTGTGGATGATTGGTCAAGTTGGTAAAAATAGATGGGCCTCTATTTTTAGACATATGGGCGGAGTCTATTTTTAGACTGCCAGGCTAAAAATAGAACAGTCGAATATTATTAGTTCTTAATAATATTTGGACAATAAACATTATCTTATTCTCTTGGAGCACTTCAATTCGAGCTACGGATGTGGCACATGCAACTGCCAGAAGGAAATACGCTTTTCTTGTGGGTTAGTTGAGTTATTTCATGGAGGACTTCAGTTAAGACTTCAGTGATTGAGTTCTTTGGAGTTGGATCAGGAGTTGATGGAGTTGTGTTCAGTTTGACTTAGTTGAACTAGTTGTATTTAGTCTAACTAACAAATACACTAGTGTTGAGTGATGTGAATAAGTTATTAATTAATTCACTAACTATTAACTCATAAATCAACTGAGGAATACATCAGTTAACTCAGTGCATGGACAGTTCAATGAAGACAAGTGTTAGAGATGAGTGAAAGGGCAAGACAGCTGTCAGTTGTGACTATAGTTGTGCATGAGATTTGCACATGCATGGATTGAGTAATGCCAATGAGGATTGCATGGTATCATACACTAGATTTTGCTGACAGGTGTGGGATTGCGTGGTACAACCAAAGGGAAGAGAAATTCTTCATCCATTCTCAGCAGGTATTGCGTAGTGGAGGCAGGCAAGCAGCAGAGGAGATTTGAGCCAGTGATTGATTCAGATCTGAGCTAGTTTGTGTGTAACAGGTGGAGATAGTACTGAGTACTTGTGAGGAGTATTGTACTATGTATTGTTACATTTTCTCAATCAATATAATATACAGATAGTTGGGGGTTTTCAGGTTTATGCTTTCCCCGGGTACATACTATTTTGATATGTGTGATTGATGCTTCAATGTGCGCATGGAATTGTTTCTTAATACTGCTAAGTTGATGATCAATGTAGAGGAGGTTGTGTATTATGCATGATTCGGCAAATAGTGTATAATCAGGATAAAATCTGTGAATAAGTGTCATATTACTCTTGAAATTTCTACAGATTTTGTTGGATCACTTAACCCATCCTCGAACCAGAAAACATATATTTTGGTGGCAACATAATATGTCACCAAATCGGTTGAAGCAAAGGCATTGTCGAGAGCTATAGAGGATTATGTCATACAACTCCTGTTCCATATATTTGTGCGCTATGGCCTTCCAAGAGATATAATTACAGATGGTGGACCACAATTTACTAATAACAAGATTGCTGCAACACTAAAAAATTATCATATCCAGCACAAAATTACCTCTCCATATCACCCACAGGAAAATGGCCAAGTAGAGAGCAACAATAAAATAATAGAAGCAATCCTAACAAAAACTATTGCGTCACATAGATGTGATTGGGCTGCAAGACTACAAGAAGCCTTGTGGGCTTACAGAACAACATGGAGAAGCACTACTGGCTATTCACCATACCAATTGGTGTTTGGAAAGGAACACATCTTTCCTATAGAATTCGAAATCCAAACATTACGAATAGCACAAGAAGTCGGATTAGATCTAAACGAGGCACAGATTAATCGATTACAATAGATCAATGAGTTAGATGAAGTTAGGCTCTCTGCCCTCCAAAACACTGCGTTAATCCAACAACAGTGAGCTAAATGGCATGATGCTCTCATTAAAAATAAAGTCTTCCACGAAGGAGACTGGGCACTTTTGTACGATTCCAGGTTTCAAGATTTTCCCGGGAAACTCCAGACTCGTTGGCTGGGGCCATATGAAATCTAGAGGTACATGATAACGGAACCCTTACTGTAATCACCATTGATGGATCTGGATATTCTTTCAAGGAAAACGACCACCGAGTTTGACTATATCGTAAACCACCTACTCGGGAATCCTTCTATCAACAACTACACAAAGTCTCTAACATGCAAATTTTGGAGGAGGAGAAATCTTCCTCACCTGTGATTCATTAATTTATTCACCTATTTTTACACTTTGTACATAATTTCCTTGTTTGTTGAATCATTTTCTATATATATTTGTGTATTAGCACTTTGTTGTTCCTTTTTCGGAACGAACAACATTTGTGTGTGCTATGGTTTTTCCTGTTGTTTCTTTTCCAAAGGGCTAACATTTTCATTTTGCTACTCCTTTTTCAAAGGAACATCACCTTTTGGGCCAACCATTCCTTTGTCACTGTCATTTTTCTATTCCTTTTCGAAAGGAACAACATTTGTGTGCTCTGTTGTTCCTTTTCCAAAGGAACAACACTTTTGTGTTTTCTGTTGTTCCTTTTCCAGAGGAATAGCACTTTTGATTTCTACTGTTCATTTTCCAAAGGAACAACACTCTTGATTTCTGTTGTTCCTTTTCCAAAGGAAAAACACTCTTGATTTCTGCTATTCATTTTCCAAAGGAACGACACTTGTGTTTTCTACTGTTCCTTTTCCAAAGGAACAACACTTTTGTTCTCTATTGTTCCTTTTCCAAAGGAACAGTACTTTTGATTTTTGTTGTTCCTTTTCCAAAGGAACGACATTTGTGTTTTTTGCTGTTCCTTTTCCAAAGGAACAACACTTTTGATTTTTGTTGTCCCTTTTCTAAAGGAACGACATTTTTTTTTTCTACTGTTCCTTTTCCGAAGGAACAACACTTTTGATTTTTGCTGTTCCTTTTTCAAAGGAACAACCCTTGTATCCTTTTGCTCTTTCTTTCTAAAATAACAACATCCTTGTTTTCCTTTTACTTATACTTGTTCCCCTTGCTGTTTCAATTTAAGGATGCCTACTGTTCCTGCTAGTTCAAGTCTTTTGGAACACAACTATGCACTTATGCAATGAATAAAAAACGACACCATACTGAAATTAGTGAATTATATAAAATCGCTATTTTTACAAGCAATTGCTCTGAATTGGTAAGAGGAAAGAGGGAAGGACACACTTACCCATTATTTTTGCTATCATTATTCTACTCATTCTGATCTAATTGGTTATCTTTATCATGTTGGTTCCTTTTAAATTCTCATAATCTTCTTTGATTATTATTCAGGAATAAGAACAAAGGGTCCATATGTTTCTATTGAGATGATAAGGCTTCTTCCACCATTTCTTCTCTTAAGGAGTGTTGAACCACCCTTTGTGTATAATTGGGAAAGTACTTTACGAAAAAAGAAGAGAAAAATGATGTTTTTATGACTTGTTTATATAAGTTGTCAAATGCAGGATAGGGGGTCTCATCAAGAGCCATCCTACCATGATCATAGGGAAGAAAGTGAAGTGGCATTCCCACTATGGTCACCACACCAGGGATATGGTCCAAGAGGTACATCAAAAACAAAATAAAGAACCCTTGGAATAGGAGGTCTCATCACGAGCCGGCCTGCCACCTTTCACTCCTTCCTGGTGAATGGCATTATGGCTAACTAGTCACCAAGCCAGCATAATGGCCTACATTTTGACATCTCACAACACTTCCTAAGCATACACAAAGGATAATGGTTCTAGGGGTGAAACAAACAGCTCTGCCAAGGTTATGGACACCTGTCAGTCGCAGAGCTCTGTTAATGGTATTGAAGTCACATTACTTATACATCAGTAGGTAATCATCAACACCCTTCAATCTCTTATACCTTTGTAATAAATCACATAAGATTATGTATATTATTTCCTGAACCATTAAACACATGTAAATCTATTATCACCAATCATGACAAAAAAGTTGATAGTGACCGCATTATACCCTGTGTGCACGACAGCTGTCCTATCCTCCCAGCCTCGCATCATATCACAACAGTCTCTTACTTGTTAGGTGATCCGACTATACACCTCGATTTCGGTAACCTGCTACTTTTGTAAAAATGGCATGTTTCCTATGTTATTCATTTATGACTTTTTCCAAGGGCAAATCGGCACACTGCTCCCTTATTTGACAGCCGCGGACGGCCTATCACATTACGGGGGGGGAGGTTAACCTCATCATTTGCCAGTATACGTGTCAAACTACTATTCAAGAAATTGTGTACTTGGGAATAGCAGGGCTCAATGGTATATTATTTTTTATTATTCATTTTGCATGGCTTGCTATTCCTAAGCCACTTCCGCAGTATGCTCTGTGGCAATCAGTAAAGTTCTTTAGGATTTGAGCAAGTCCTACTATTTTCCTAGTTTCTCTGTGTTCTAACAGTTTGAACAGCTTGTTGTTCCATTGCCATCTCTGAGATTTTATAAGGAAACCAAGAGCATGGGAGGAAGATCAATTTGGAGAGAACCGCAGGTATTGACAGTCTCAGATGCTGGAAGGGAAATCCCGGCAAGAGCAGGATGGTTAACTTATCATAATCATTTACAGGAGTCTAATGAGACCTTGGCAATAGAATTCTTGCAGAACTTGTAAGGAGATCACTCCATAGTAAGGGGGAGACACATAGAAGTTACCAATGACATAATTGCAGAGGTCTCGGGACTACCAGCCATTGGACCTATGTGGACGTTAAAGAAGGAGAGACTGCAAAAGATCATAGAAACCTTCCAGGACGAAGGCTAGAACCTGACAGTTAGAGGAAAGGGGGTTCTACCAGCAGCATTAGGAGAGTCATGGGTGGAATTGGTGAAGACCATTCAGAGTTACATCACTTGCAAAGCCAGGAAAGACATGGTAAGACCACGACACCTTAAACTTTTAGCCGTATTAAAGCAGAAATGCTCTGTAAACTTACCTTCATTTTCAAATTCATTACTTCATGATGTTTCCTGAAGCATGAAAAAGGCACAACATGTAGAATCAGTTGTAAGTCACCATGGATTGATGTGGTTAATAGTTAGCCATAGCCTCACCCAGTAGCAGAGCATCTGGGAAGATCTAATTGCCATGATAGACGGAGGATTAACTACGCCATTCCCAAAATGTAAGCATGCTGCTAGTACACCAGAATGCCCACTGAAACATAGGAAATCAGTCCGATTAGCATGGATTAAAGGGAGGTTGGAGAATGCCCAAGGGGATACTAGCCAACCAGTAGAGATAGATGATTCAAGGGATGAGCAACCCCCCAGTTAGAAGGAGAAGAAAATGAGAAAGGGATGCAAGGAAATGAGGAAGGAGAAATGGAGGAAGAAACCGAGCAACCTGAGAAGGAGGAGGAACAGAGCAGTGTGAAGACAACCCCTTGTAGAATCCATTGCAAGAAGATGATTTGGCTAAAATTTTGGCCAATATGGGCGAATATTCCCAACCTCTCAGCCCACCAAACCTCCATGTTGAAGAAGAACCAAAAGAACACTATGCTCAGGATAAAAATGCACCTAAAGAATTACATGATGAGGAGGTAGAAAAAGGGAGTCAGCCTGTTCATGATGAAAGTATAATAGGAGAGAAAAGTGGTACAGAGGAGGAACAATCAGTTCCTATCCAGACTACACTGGAAGAAATTTAGGAAGAAGAGGAGGTGTAAAAAGAAGTCACCCAGGAAATAATAGAACCAGGTAGGGTTCTTGCCCCTGAGCAACTCGAGCAGAGCAACGAAGGATCACCCCAGGGAGAAAATCATGGAATTGACCGAGATCACAGTCCAGGCCCAAGTAAACAAATAGTTGTTCCTTCTAAGGAAATGGAAGAAATTAAGAGATTACGGAAAGAACAACAAAGACTACTGAATGTGATAGTTCGACTTCGACAACATATCAGGATTTTGAAAATGAGGAAGAAGGTAAAAAAGACTTCGGGAGGGAGACATGCAACCACTCCAGCAAGACCCCTCAAGAAAAAGGTTCGGAGGACTCAAGTCCATCTTGCTATTCAAAACCCTGTTGAAGAGCACCCTGCTATTCCAAACCCTGTCAAGAAGCAGTCTATTGTTCCAAACCTTGTGGAGGAGCAGTTTGCGTTCAAAATTTGGTTGAAGAGTAGTCTGCTATTCTAAATCTCGTTGAGGAGCAGTCTATTGTTCAAAATCAAAAGGAACAACATTCAAATGTTACCCATGTTGAAGTCCAAACATATGATATATTGGCCTGTGACAAAGAAATGCAGATAGAGGCATAGCCCTATGAAGGAATGTGAATCACAAACACGAGACAATGCAATAAGAAGATTCAAGTGAACCTCCCGCTTACCACTACCATGTGGGATAGTGATCCGAGGATGGCAACCCTATGAGAGGGTTTGATGCAAGCTCAGCAAGCAGCAGAAAAACTCGCAGAACAAACGATTCCTCGGGAAAGGTATGAAGAATTATAGCAACAACTAAGGAACGTCAATTTATCCGAAAGAAAGGCCTTTGAAGGATGGCGAAAGGAAGAAGAAAAAGTTGCAAAGGTAACTCGTATGTTAGATATAGTTATCAAGTAGATGGATACCTTATGCTCTTTGTACATTGACGTCCTAGCATGTAGAGCCCCTGCTAAGAATTATGCCTTGTTTTTAATAGAACGATATCTGCAATTGAAAATAAAGGCTGTCAGAGTAGGCACCCCTATACAAATTAATACCATTGATGATTTTATAAATTGTTGTAAACACTACGGGGTAAAGGTTCAAAGATTACTGTGTGAATTCTATTTACATAACCTTGTGTTAGACCAGGAGACAAAGTAGAACCCCGGCCCTTTTGTTGGGGATATCCAATTGCAGGCATTTATTTCATTTGGGGTTAATAAAATCAAGTGGTTTAAAGCCTATAATTCTTTCCAAAGAGAAGAAAACGAATTAGACTTATGGGTAAGAGCTGAGCCTAGGAATCTAGTGCAGTTGTGGAGGGAACAAAGAAACCTCATGGGGACTCCAGGCATGATTGAAGCATTAGGGCCCATTCATACAGAAATCAATCGGTAGGGAATAGAATACTTTCTCACTATTAAAGACCTTGCCATCGATGTAGCTAAATTTCAATATCAGATCTCTAATCCGAATATCCAACTCAGGGAACCATTTAATTATGAAAATTTTAAGTTAGCCACCGATCGCTTGCACCTCTATGGTGAATTTATCCTAAGAGTAGGTCCATCTTGGTTAGGATATAGGTTTCAGAGTCCAATTATCTAGCACCCTGCACTTGGGTACGAAGCCCTGTACGAGATGCCTGAGGGTCAGACCGGCCATTTTTTTGAACACCTAGTTAGGCATCATGGCTGTAGACCACCAAATGAAATCCCATCTCCAGCCTACTCTCTCACTGCCTTACACGTCAACTACAATGTTTTCATGAGGGCATGAAAAAGGGTAAGTAGGGGGGTGTGTGGAGTACTAAAGAAGGTATGTTTTTGTTGATCATTTTTTCATCCTTTCTTTAGAACTCGTAACATCTTTGTATCATGAACTAGGTAGATAATAGGAAATTATGATGAAATCTATAAGATTAAGGTGCAATACAAAAATACTAATAATTTTCATCTTTCATGCAGAAAAAGGGAAAAACAAAAGACTGCCATTCCAAGGAAACAAACAGGGCCAAGTTAACTGTTGTCCCTTTGGCGGGGAACCATATGCAAACAAGGCGATCCAAATTAAAGCATATCAGCCAGGGAAAGGAAATGGAGATCTCGACTTGGCACAAGAAAGAAAATGGATAACTGAGAGTTAATAGTTTACCGAATCCCTCAGGATCCTTTGATCCTGAGGGATCGCTGCTTCAACTATTTTTTCATTCTAGACATCTCCGTCTTAGCTGTTATAAAAAGGGGTACCTCTGTTAGCCCAGGAGGACGATCATCTTTCTATGTAAATTTTCTTGAATTTGAGACTTTGATCATCAAATCTTGTTGAGAAGTGATCCATTGTAATTCTATTTAATGCATTAATGAAAACCTGGTTGTTGTTTCATCCTTGATCCTGGAATAATCTCAAGTGGTGTATCCCTAGAGGCTAAGGGCCCGGCCTTGGTGGAACACTTGCTCCTGTACTATTACTTTTGGTTTGTGCGTGGTTTTACTTATCAGCTTTGTCTGATAATCTGATATGATATGTTATTTTACATTACAGCTCTGTTACATTTGATTTATGTTAGATTGAGTAATATCATTTTCTGATACAGAAATGTCATATCGACTCTGTAACACATTGTTGTTCCTTTAATTGTTGATACGATATTTCTGGTCTTTACAGAATATTGTTGCTATTCAACTACAAAGTAACTATGCTGTAACATTTATATCGCTGCATTCATCTATGGTTTACATTTGATTATGATTTCGATTCAATTGACATTGTTGTTCCATTACGAATTACAATTGTTATTCCTGATAACTAAGATTGATATTGGTGGTATCGAAATCAGCTTACTACTTTTCTTAAAGCGTGTTGTGTGTGTTGTTTGTATCGGTTTATCATGCACTTATATTTCTCTTAGAGTGTTGTTCTATATTTCATTGCTAATCAGTTGTTGTTCTATTTCCATTTGATGTCCGATTTATCCTTAGAATAAAGATTGCTACCTAATTCTTGTAGGATACGATTGCTGCACTTATTTCTGGTGAGTAAGGTGTTTATAATAATTGATTACCGTTACATCTTCTAGTTGTTGTTCTATTTTCTAGCTGTTGTTCCATTTCCTAGTTATTGTTACATTACCTAGTTGTTGTTCCATTTCTTTATTATTTGCGTTACCATTACTTTGGTGTGCAGAACAATCTGGAACTATATTGAGCATTGGCATTTGTTGTCTAGCTCCCAGATCAACGATTTGTTCCTTGATTGTCTTTAATTACATCAGTTTACAGAGGGATGAGTTACTACTACTGGATCCTTGACTGATAAATTGCCTAGTTCCTTAGATGCATGATTTCAGCTTTAAGGTGCTTTACTGTAATTAGATCTTGTTTTGAGCATCTGTTTACTCTTGTATTTTGAGCACTATACTACTAGCATTACTCTGGAAAATGATAGCCTCAAACTGAGACACTCTTTGAAATAAAAAAATGTTCCCAGATTGACAAACTAATGTGAGGTAATTAGAGCTGAAAAATACCCTTTTATGACTTGACAGCAGACACAGGAAAAACTATAGAGGGTGAAGAAGAAAAATAGTAGGAAGAAATATCCCTTGAAACACTGGCAAGGGAAGCAGCAACCGTGCTTGCTACATTGAGCACTCCAGCTAAGAAAAAAGGAAAAAGAGAAAGACAGACATCAATGTATTTCAAAGCTCAGAGGAGCACCAGAATCAAGGTGGGCAAGCCTCAGCCACCATCAAAATAACCCATTATCATTGAGGATACACCTACTATGACAAAGGAGGAATCCCCCTCCAAAATCTCTATCACCTACGAGAGAGGGAGTCCCAAAACCTCCACCTAGAAGGAAATGATCAAATTGATGGACTCTAAAGCAGTCATACAGGAGGCATAAACCTCTCTACAGGAGACACTGGCCAAGCTCAAAGAAATTGAAAAACTGGAAAGGAAGGTAGAGGAACAATCCCAAGAGGAAGGTAAGGAAAAAGAAATACTAGAACTGGGACCTCAGCCTAACTTAAGCTCCTATTACAATCTTCTGGAAGGTGGGAAGACCATCCCACAAAAAATTTTTGTGCGTCTTTTCTTTGAACTAGAAAAAGAAAGAGTCAGGACCCACACCTGGATGCAGATTGCTAAATCTAAAGGAGTCAAAGATATAGGGCACATGGAAAACAAGTTGAGAGAAATGAGCAGGGAGTTGGGCACGGTAAGGCACACAGAGAGAATCATAAGAGCTCAACTACAGGAAGAAAATGAACTATTAAAAAAGTAGTTACAAGAATGGGAACCTCAAGGGGGGAATAAGATGCCAATCTTGGAAGAACAACAACAACAAGAGGGACCCCACGCAGATAGTGAGGTAGCAGAGAAATAGAAACAAGAAGAAGAACCACAGGCTAATAGTGAAACGCTAATGAAACAATAGCAAGAAAGAGAATCTCAGGCAGCAACTGAAGTCTTGATTTTGAAAAAGTAGTTACAGGAAAAGGAAACCCAACTAGCCTACATGGCCAGCTGGGCAATGGAGGCGTTGCAGTGTAGACAACCAGCTAAATCCTATGCACTGTATCTTAAAGACGAGTGGCTTCAATTCTAGATTAAAACATTGGCTCAAAGGGGCATAATCCCATTTCAAGATTATGGCCAGTTTATGGATTTATGTGATCATAGTTGAGCCGAGGATAAAGCCAAACTAGAAGAATTTTACCTACATAACATGGCACTTCCTGACATGAATTTATGGGATCCAAATGTTGCATTGGGAGGCTTACAGCTAATGGCTATGGCTTCTTGGATGAGCCATGAGGAAAAGAGAGCAGTGGAAATTCAAAAGATAATTGAAAAAGTGCTAAGTGATCCCTTGATGATAAGGGAAGAACCAGCAGAACCACTGGCTCTTATCTATGCCCATGAACACCTTGCAGCCAATCCCCAAGTTCTCCCTGATTATGTTGACAGGAAAGCACAAGCTTTTGCTCATTTTGACGATATGGAGAGATTGTTTAGTGATGACTGCCTTCATGCATGCATGAGAAAGTGGAATACATTACCACATAGCTTAAGGATTAGGGAGTATCACTCCCCAAATAGAACGAGGGAGGCCATGAGGAGAGTACCCCTATACAAACACTCAATGCAAAACTTGAAAGCCAATTGGATTGGTCTTAAGTTCAGTCCTCCACTACTGCTAAGATTGTTGGAAGGAGTTAAGGAGGAGGAAGAACAAAAACAATGGGAGGAAGTGGACAGGAAAGTAGGTTTCCATGATAGAGAGGAAGACATCACATCAGAGGCTTGGGATTTTAGGGATTCTGTTAGAGCTATTAAAGATGAAGAGCTAGATTAGTTGCTCAGAGGATGAGCAACCCATTCAACAAGGGGGTGATGATGATTCTCAGAAATGATAATTATATGGGCTCACTTTGCCTATTATTTTCATTTAATCCACCATTCTCAATATTTTTGTGCATGTTTTTGAATATATTTATGTCAATAGAGTGAATGGGGATAGTCACTTTGCTATGTAGTCTAATGAATGTTTATTGCAGATTTTTTGGGACAATTTTGGACAAAGACAAGGAAATCATGAGCAAATGGCAGCCAAACTTGAGGAAATAGGGAAGAGGACTTGTAGGAGGGGTGTCTCCTTCATTAATGACCCTTTCTTTGAATTCTCCACTAGCAGCTCAAAGTACACATGCCCACATTGATGATTCCAAGGGGCAGTCGAGCAAGTCAAGTAGGGCTGTTGTTATCTTCAGTTCTAGGCAGCTGAGTTCCTTAAGTTTAGGAGAACTGTTGGGAGTCCCCATTTGTATAAATAATAAGGCTTCAAGCCTCAGTAGGTTAGCCATTTCTTAGTCTATTTTCGCACTTTGGTGCAACATTGTACTTAGCTCATTTTCGAGCTCTTTTTGAGACAATTTTTATGCGATGTAACTGCTATTTTTGATAATAAGGATGAATGAAGTTTTGAGCCAGCACTGATTTTTCCATAGGGTTGAAGCTCTTGGCTTAGGGCCCAACCGAAGTTTCCCAACACCTCCTTTGTGTACTTATATGTTTTTGTTTCAATTCATGAGTTAATTTCTGCTGCATATACTCGTTTTACTTCATTAGATTAGGTTGCTTTTGATGGTGAGAATAGTTGTTTTTGCTTCAAGTTGCTTAAGTAGTTTGCTACAGTAGAAAAAGATCCAAAAAGGCCAACAACAGGTCCTGATCTCCTTTCTTCCTCCTTGGGACCATGATTTGAGGTCAAGGCACTACTGCTACCACCAAAAACACAGTTTTTGCTCTTCTAATGCAACTGCTAGTGTAATATTTCGAGTTGGAGAAGTTGATAATAGTTTGGATTCACATGCTTAGATCATTTTATGTTCATTTACCATGGTTTTCTCACATGATTTTCTGTTCATAAGGTACTATTAAGCATTTTTCTGGTTTTAGGTCAGAAATTAGGTTAAGATAGACAAAAAAATGTTTTTCGATTCTTGCTTTGGTCAGTTTTGAATAGTAAGTGTTACACTAAAATTAGTCACCATGGCTATTTGCAGTTAGTATGACTCCATCAACTGTCATACTATCCTCCTTGGCAAGTCTCATACCTCTGCTCTCCATGTCAAAATTCAAGAAAGAGAGAAAGTCTTTAAAAATCTATTTATCTCTGGGTACGCAGTTTCTCTCAACCTTACCTGCGTGTATGCAACCCAAGTTCACAATACCTGTGTACTTGTACGCTCTGTATGTAAAGGGGTGGGTGCGTACTCCTGTAAAGGTTAAAAGGCGCGAGTTTCATCTTAAAAAAGTTACTTGTGGTCATTTCTAGAGCATTCTAGAAGCTTGTTTGACGTGTATTGAGCGCCTCCAGATGGTTCATGTATCCCTATGAAAGAGAAACTTATCCCATCAAGAGAGGAGCTACCCCATCCAAAAGAGGGGTTTATCCCATTGATGTTGGACCTGATTAACTTCCTCTAGAACAATATAAATACAGGCATTGGGCTAGAGGAGGGGAGGTTGAAAGCTGAACATTCCAAAGGGTAGATGCTGCTGGAATTAGGACTTCCTTGTAGAAGCTTGTGAGGAGAGATTTCCATCCTTTCTTGTTTCATTTGGAAGTGGGTGAGCTTATCAAAGTAAAGGAAAACTCTTGCTAGACCCTGGGAGGAACTTGCACAACACCAAGGCTCAGGTTGTAATGGTTTCTTTTGTTCCTATTAATACAAATAAGTCCATTCTTCTCAACAATTTGTTATTAATGAGTTGTTTCATATACTCCTTGGTCTATATGTTGAATATGTTTTATTTTATGGGATATTCAGGTGCTATGTAATCGTTTAATTTTTAGTGAATGCAGGTTTCGAAGTGAAGGAGGAGTTCATCCGGATTGACGAGGCTGGACTACTATAATAGTGTTGGACTACAGGTAGGATCTAAAACACTTGATTTCTCGTGTGATAAATGCATGTTTAGAGAAGGATTGCTCTTAATTGTCTTGTTTGTCACTAGAAAGTCTTAGGCTTCTAGGGAGGTTGGTTTGTCCGCAAGATTAACTCTTTCTGCATGACAAATTGGCGACTCCGCTGGGGAATCCACTGATGTGAATGATTTTTCCTTTGTGTGACACTTTGATCTAAAAAGAGTCATTTCTTTTTTGGTTTTTGGTTGTTTGACTGTGTATTTGGGTGGGCTAGCTTAGAGTTAAGTTAGATTTTAGTTTTTCTTGATTTTTCAGTAGTACGCACCCTCTGAGTTGAGCACAGTGTGTACCTGTACGCAGTGCAGCTTTGTACATAGAGCGTGCACGCATCTGTGCAAACAGGCTGCCTGCGTACCCTGTCAAAAATTGAGAAATTTCCATTTTTTCCATTTTTCCCCTTAGATTTTGTCTTTCATTAGTTTTTACTACCCAGATCCATTGGTTATCTGTCAGAGATCTTCACCTGAACTTGTTTCGTTAGCGTCAAGAGTTTTAGTGAAATTCATAGAAGTTCTAGCCTTAGGGTTTGATTTTTGCATTGGTCTTGTAGTGACTTTGACTTTAGAAGTTGTGAAACCTTGGATCTCTCTGGTTTTGTCAGACTTCTTAGGAGTCGGACCTTTCGTAAAGTCTACCTGTGTGAGAAACCTACCTTTGTGTTGTCTCTTTGCGGAATTTCGAAGTAGCTTGTTGATTGAAGTTGTGAATTTCATTCTTAAGAAAAGAACAAAAGAGTTTGATTTTTGTTTTTGACTGGTTTATGATTCTGCATGAGCTGGTCCTTGGTTTCATTGTTGCCAAGTAAAACAACCTGGAATCATCTTAGTAGGATTTTGCCTCTTTATATTTGCTTTTAGGTCAATTTCCTTTTGATTTTCTTTTGAGTGAGTGTTTCATAGATTTTTATAAATTTTGAAATTGCTTTTGTTAAAATAGTTTTATATGCTTCGTTAAATAGGAAAAATACAAAAACATCTCCTTTGCAAAGTTTGTTTTAAGTAGCATTTGAAGTTTTTGGAAGAAAAAGGAATTTTCATGCAAGTAATGAGTGGTCATGTGTTGTATGCTTGGAAAAGATAAAGAGATTGTTTCTTTGATTGTCTATTAAGAAAGTTGCTTTTATCAAAAGTTTTCATTCTCCAACTCTCTTAATTAGGGAATTCATTGAAAAAGAAAAGTAGTGTAAATCATCCTAGGTGCATCTTTTTAGTGGATTGAGTCGAGTCTACACATCATCAGTTTCATCTCCACTACCTTTTGTCTTAAAGAAAAGCCATAAAATCATTAATGCTTAAAGTAAAATCAACTTAGCAATTTTTCTTTTACTAGGGCTCTGAAGCACCAATATAGATCAAGCTAGTGTCTTGGAGTAGGAGAGTAATTAACTCTCCAAGACTACAAAGCCAAACAAGTATCTTATCTTGTGATAGGATAAATCCAGCTGTTGCATTTATACTCTAGAAAGCTCCTCTTAAAGGAGAAGCACGAGCTCGTGTCCGAACCAGTGAGGGGATCAATCCTCCCTCGTTGGGAACGATGCCAGACACGCACGTATTACAAATGGTAAACCTCAGATTATTGTAGAGGAGCCAGGGGTCACTTATCTGTAAACCTTGGATTGTTGTCAAGGAGCCAGTAAGGGGATTGAGCTTGATACTCTGCCCTTGTGTGCTGTCGGAGTGTAGACTGTTCCCCCAGGTGTATTTGTTGTTGTTGGTGACCTTAGTGACTATCTTAGGATTCTACCCAAGGTGACAGTGGAGGGAAGATCCCATTGTACCTGGATCAGACGTCGGCTAGACTCACTTGGATTTTCTGGGGGGTTCACTTCACTCGAGACGGTTAAAGTGGAGGAACTTGGTCCAGTCTATTCATTAAGTAGGTTGCTGGGGTAACTGTTCCACCCGCTATTTCTGTACCGAATCCTACGAGGTTGGATTTCATCACCAACTAGTGTTTTTGGTCCGGAAGCTTACTGTTTGTGTTTGGTTTGACGCCCTAGATTCTTTAGGCGTATGTTTCAAATTTGATTGGTTCTTTAGCGACTTTAGGTGGTTTACTTTGAGATTTTATTTTGTTTTCGTGTGTAGTGGTTAAAAGTTTTTAGCTGTGGCTGAATCACAGAGACGCTCCCGTAGACTTTGGGGTGAGTCTCCTGAAGTTGATACTCTGGCCAATTTGTTGAGGCGATCCTGTAGATTGCGAGGTGAACCTCCTGAAGAGGTCCGAGCTCATTACGAAGGTTTGGAAATCCTTGTAACTTCTCCTGGTGGCAGTAGAGTAAGTCCACCTGAAGAAGGAGAGTCTTCATTGGTAGTCCACCCAGATTATCAAAATCTAGAGACAGGTTATAATAGTGAAGTTGTTGCGGTTTCCGAGCTTACTGGTAGTGTTTCATCTGCCAGTGATATAGGCGAAGAACCTCAAATATCCGAACATGTTACTCCGACTTCTATTGTTCCTAGTTCACCTAGGGTAGAACGAGTCATCATCGAAAATCTTCCTTCTGGTTTGATTGCTATTGAAGAGCTTGCTCCAGAAGAAGATCTAGGCACTTCTTACCTTGAAGAAGATCTACCTGCTCTCGATCTAAGAGAGCGTGAGTCTATATTTTACAGTCCTCATAGAAGTACTACTTGGTATCTTTCTTTAACCAATTTTTTAGACAACTCAGTAAGTTTTTCTCCACCTCGTTTTCCTTTTCCACCCAGAGGTTTTACTACTCATGTATATATGTCTAGTCCATCATCTCTGGAAGCATATTTATACGGTGGTCCGTCTGTTCCTGCAGGGTACCAGTCTATTTCTAGTACTTTTTCAGGAGCATCTCCTCATCCTTTTGAACATAAGTTATTATCTGGAAGTAGTGGTAATAGTCAGTTGAGTGCAGAAGAAATTCTGATGATGTCAGGTCAACCTCAAGGCAGTCAGTTACCGCCTGGGGGGCAACCTCAAGGTACTCCATATGCGCCTGGGGGGCAACCACAAGGTACTCAATATCTTCCTGGGGGGCAACCTCAGGGTACTCAATTTGCACCTGGGGGGAAACCTCAAGGAAAGTACGTCCCTACGGGATAGTACATTCCTCAAGGTCAACCCCCGGCTCAATATGTGCCCCAGGGTCAACCTCGGTACCAGTACGTACCCCAAGGTCAACCTTCCTATTAGTATGCGCCCCAGAATCAATATCCTTACGTACCTCAAGGTCAAGAACCCCAGTATCAGTATATGCCTCAGGGTTATCAACCCCATGGCCAGTATCAACCGCAAGGTTATCAACCGCCTTCAAGTCAACCGTATTATCAATCTTACCCTCAACCCGGTTATGGACCTCCATATCCTCAAGGTCAATACCCTGGAACAAATTTTGTGTGGGATCCTTCTCAAAATCGACAGATGTTGCAACCGAATGTACAGTCTTCCTCCCAACCTCGACAGGCTACTGGTCCATCTCAGCAACCCGTCCAGTCTATGACTTCAACTTCTGCATCTTCTGTAGTCTCTCAGGATGGGCCTAGTACACCTCGTACTCCAACTCAAACGTCTGTTGCGGCTACTACAACATCTTCTCCATCTACCCCATCTTCTTCTAGAGTATCAGCAGCTCTGGCTTCTCCTGTTCCTGCCTCTGTTCTTCAGACCTCTTTACCTCAGTTTGGATCTACGGTCCAGAGTTCGGTCCAGATGCCTGTAGGAAGTACGGTCGTTACTTCTCAACCTCAATTTGTTCAACCTCCGTACCAGGGGTAGTACCAACCTCAATATGGTCCTGCTGCTCAGCAACCAACCTACCAGTATCAACCGTATCCTGGGTACACTTATCAACAACCTCAACAACCCCAGTACGGTCCGGTTAATCCTGGTTTTCCAGGAGGATACAATATCCTGAACGATATTCCTGTTCCAAGTTATCGTGGATATCCTCCTCCTGGGGCTGGTTTAGTGACCCCAATTTTTAGAGATTTGAACTGGCAATTGCCTTTTATCGCAACTTTGGATTTACCAGACTTGACGCGCCTAACAAATGATCCAATCAATTATCTTCCGTATTGGCCGCCAATGTCGAATAAGTTTCCAAGTGACATACCCAAGTTCGAAGGTAAGTCTGGAGAGGACCCGTCGAATCACGTGATGACTTACCACCTCTGGTGTGCATCAAATTCTATCTCGGATGATTCGATCCGCTTACGTCTTTTCCAGCATACACTAATTGGTCTCGCGGCCCCAAGTGGTACATTAAGTCCGTGGCCTCTTTTACAATTTTAGCCAGTTTAGCCACATCTTCTTAACTCACTTTGCAGTTGCCAGTCAGATTATGATAAACCGGCACAAGTACTAACTTTCACTAAACAATCGACGTCCACGTATATTTTTGATCATATTCATGAATGGAGACGTCGAAGGAGGTTAGTGAAAGTTTTTATCCCGGACCAAATCTTAGCTGAATGGTTTGTTAAATCATTATTACAGAAGATTACTAAAGATGTAGCTAAGGCCAGTGTAGTTACTGAGAAGCAAGTCATTGCTCAGGCGTAGTACCTTGACTTGGTTTACACTCAGTCGGGTACTTTACACAAGAAGATCCCAGATATTCCAAGTTCAAATCAAATCGCTGCTACTCCTTCGGGAGCTCATGTCGCTGATGGTATGATCAATACGGTGAACACAAAGAGTAAGAAGAAAGCTTTAAAGAGTTCTTCTCCCATAATCACCCTACCTGATTCCCCGACAGGTGAGTCTTCTCCTGAAATTTCCGCCGAAATTCACGCCGTAGAGACATCTACGGTCAAATAAAAAAACGGTGGCAAGAAGAAGGGTAAGAAGAATAATAAAGCAGACAGATCTCCAAAGGAGAAATCAGAAAAGTCGGAAACCAACGACGAAAAGCGCAAACCTAAGTATCCTTGTCTTATTTGTGAAGAAGATCATTATATAAGAGATTGCCCTCATTGGGCTGAGGTTGTGAAAATAGTCAAAGGTTCCGAAACTCCTGCTGTTTTGAAAGATCCATTTCCAAAGCAGGAGACTAAAATGATAGGTTCTTCCTTGAGTACCAGTGAAGCACCCATTTTGATGATGTCTCATGTGAGGATTGTGACTCGATCGCAAGATTACGGTAGTAAGAATCCTGTTGATGGTAAGGAAGCAGAATCTTCTCACTCTAACCCATCAACCTCAGCTCCTAGTCCCGATCCACTACAGATCGAGAAACCTAACCCTAACTTAGTAATCAAACCGCCCACCAAGGGTATACTTCGAAAGTCTGCTTTCAATCCACATGCGAGAGCAACTCAGAATTATAACATCGTTGAGGATTTAGCTGTTTCACCCTTGGCGATGTCAACTCTGGAAGTGCTGCAATCATGCCTAACACAAAGGAAATTACTTTTGTCGGCTATCGGAGCTGTTGATCTTCAAGATCCGAACCTAATAATCTTTGATCTAGAAAATAGTACACCGCATTTACCTCATCAGATGGCTTTCCAGATTCCAGTGATAGTAAAAACTCGCCTGTTCATAGGACTGTAATTGATGAGGGAGCTTCCACGTGTATTATGTCGATTCAGTGTTGGAGATCGCTTGGTTCTCCTTCACTGAACCAATCCCCCACCATCTTTAAGGCCTTTGATGGCCGTGGGTTCCGTCCGTTTGGTATTTTATAGGATTTGCCTATAGAGGTTGAAGGAAAAACCGTTAGTCTAGAGGTGGAGGTGGTTGATGCCCCTCTGGACTACAACCTTCTTTTGGGTCGAAGTTGGTCATATGCTATGATAGCGGTCGTTTCGTCGGTCTTCAGAGTCATAAAGTTTTCACATAATGGCAAGATCGTGACAATAGACCGGCTGGCGTACTTTGCATTTGACCCAGCCTCTACAGAGAGTATCCAGCATGTCGGTAAAATGACCATCCCTTACAGGGACGTTGGCGTAGGTTTAGTTAAAGATTCTGGTTTGATGGGAACTTTTCCTTTTCCTCCAATCAACACATCGTCTTCATTTGCATCTATTCACATGATTACATCAGACACCATTATTTACGACGATCCTTGGATTGTCCCTTCCGAATCTGAGATAGACTCATTTGGTAATGCTATCCCTTTGAGTCCATATGAAAATGCTTATGAAGCCATAGTGTCTTTTACCAACCCGCTTTCAACCAAAACTGACCAAATGAATTTGGTCCATGAGGACTCACTTTTCACATCACCATCAGAGTTAATAACGTTTCTCGAAGTTGTGTCATCTGATGAACACCTTCATGAAATCCTATGTGTAGACGATTTACCATGGGAAGATCTTCATCACAGATCTTCGTTCTTACCTGAGGATGATCATTTCGAAAATGATTTCTCATCCATCTTTACCACTGAACATGTCAAAGACGCTCAGAGTCCAATGAAACATCCTAATTCAGAGTTGAATTTACGGAATATTTCTCGCACTATTCCCATTGACATTTCAGTGAAGCTCGAAATTGTTGAGAACATTCATATCAGTGCCTCATGTACAGATGATGAAATTCAAACTTACAAGGCCCTATTCCAAGAACTCTGTGACATGTTTGCCTGGTCATATGAGGAAATGCTAGGAATTCATCCCGCCATTATTGTCCATGAAATCAAGACCTACCTGGACGCTAAACCCGTCCGGCAACGGTTGCGTCTGATTCACCCTCGAAAAGCGGCTGTGATTAAAGCAGAAGTTGAGAAGCTGTTGAAAGCAGGTTTCATCTATCCGATCCCGTTAATGGATTGGGTATCGAATATTGTCCCGGTTCACAAAAAACAGGGAACAATAAGAATCTGTATCGATTATAGGGATATAAATCGAACTTGTCCAAAAGACAACTACCCTACGCCATATATCGATCAAATAATTGATGATTGTGCCGGAAGTGAAATGTTTTCCTTTATGGATGATTTTTCGAGTTATAATCAAATTAATATTCTACCTGTCGACCAACCAAAAACGACATTCATTTTTCCATGGGGGACATTTGCTTATTGCAAATTACCTTTTGGACTCAAGAATGCCAGAGCCACTTTTCAACTGGCGATGTCTTATGCATTTCATGACATCAAACACATTGTGCAACCATACCTCGATGATTTGCCTGCTCATTCCTTACATCGAGCTGATCACCTTGTCCACTTACAAGCAATATTTATGAGGTGTAGGCATTATTGTATTCGTTTGAATCCGTACAAGTGTGTATTCTGTATCGAAGCGGGTCGATTGCTAGGATTTGTTGTTTCAAAAGTCGGCATTCACGTAAATCCCTCGAAAGTCGAAGAAATCATCAAATTGCCTCCTCCTTCGAGTTTGCACCAACTCCAAAGTTTGCAGGGGAAAGCAAACTTTTTACACCGATTCATTCCAAACTACGCCGAGGTCACTAAGGGTTTTACCCAGTTGTTGAAACAGAATGCTCAATTCTTTTGGGATGAGATTGCTCAGCAGTCTTTTGATACACTCTAGCATGCGTTGACCCATGCAACGTTGTTGTATCCTCCCAACTACAACCAGGACTACTTCTTATACCTCGCAGCTTCGCATTCCACTATTGGAATGGTGCTAGTCCAGGAAGACGAATTTGGAGCGGAACATGTGATATATTATCTTAGTCGGACCCTAAATCCAACTGAGTTAAAATATTCCCATGTGGGGAAATTGGCTCTGGCAGTTGTTGAAGTTGTCCAGCGTTTTCGTCACTACATTTTACTTCGTAAAACTACAGTGATTTCGGATTGGAACCCTATGATTTATATTTTGACTAAACAACTGCTAGGGGGCAAGTACTCTAAATGGATCGTTATCTTGCAAGAGTTCGATTTGGAGTTCGAGAAATCCAAGTCTAAGAAATCCTTAGTTTTCGCGGAGTTAATGTGTGATTTCCCGCGTGCTGACACAGAGACTGTGGCAAAAGAGTCCATTGTGGATGAATCTTTGTTTCTCATCAGCACTTTAGATCCATGGTATGGAGATATAATCGTCTATCTCCAGACCCAATCTTTTCGGCCTGAACTTTCAAAGTCGGAGAGTCGAAAAATTCGATTCCAGTCCCAACAGTTTAAAATTATTGGAGATACTCTTTATCGCCGTGGGGCAGACTTAGTTTTTCGACGTTGTTTAACTCATGAGGAAGCTGAAAGGGTGTTGAATGACTGTCACCCTGGAGCGTGTGGCGGTCATATGTCTGGGTATGCCACTACCCAAAAGATATTGCGCGCTGCTACTTCTGGCCGTCTTTATTCAAAGATTGTATTACTGCGGTCCGAAAATGCCACAATTGTCAGGTATTTGATCGAAAGATGCGCGCACCACCTGCTCCTCTCCACCCTATAATGACCGTCGGTCCATTCGCCAAATGGGGTATCGACTTCATCACTTGTAACCCTCACTCGGCCGGGGGGCATGCGTATATCATCCTCGCGGTTGATTATTTTACTAAATGGGCCGAGGCGATGCCTACATTTGAGGCAGATGGTAGAACAACGGCAATTTTCGTTTTCAATCATATTATCACTAGATTTGGTGTCCCACAAGCAATCATTACTGATCATGGATGTCATTTTTGAAATGTCATGATGACAGAACTTACAGACCAGCTTGGTTTGCGCCATGATAGCTCAACTCCTTATTATCCACAAGC
>APFE030972241.1:15632-38337 GCA_000404065.3 Pinus taeda
GGAAAGAATAACACAACCCAACATTCTCCCACTTGTTGTTTTCTTTCCATAGGGGGCCACAAAAGAGCTTAGTCATTTATCTAGCCTTGCAATGCCCATTGTTTCTCTACACCAATAAAACTTCTCGGAGCTCACAAATTTTGTCAATGCATCTGCAGTATTCTTCAAAGTGTCCACCTTTACCAGCAACATCTTTTTTTCTTCTATCATATCCCTCACAAAGTGGTACTAAACTTCAATGTGCTTTGTCTTTGAATGGTAAGCAGAGTTCTTTGCCAAGGAAATTTCACTTTGGCTATCACAGTCTATCCTTATAGCTCCCTATACTAAGCCCATACTTGAACACAATCTCTGCAACCAAACTACTTCCTTGCTTGCATGAGTGGTTTCCATGTATTCTACCTATGTAGTTGATAGCGCCACTATAGATTGCTTCTTACTCATCCAAATGACTGCACCTCCAAATAGGTTAAACACATACCCACTTGTAGATCTTCTCCAATCTAGATCTCCAGTCCAGTCTGCATCAACGTGCTCAATAATCCCACTGCATGTACAATGTCTGGTCTAGTACAGACCATCGCATACATCAGGCTACCGACTGCACTTGCATATGGAACACAGGACATATCATCTTCCTCTTCTTGTGTCTTGGGACACTGTTCAACAGATAATTTTACACCTATAGAAATAGGAACCTTCATCGGTTTACTATCATGCATACTAAACCTTTGCAATATCGTCTCGACATACTTCCTCTAGTTTAACCAAAGCTTCCTCTTTGCCTGATCTCTTTTAATTTCCATGCCCAAAATATAGCTTGCAACACCAAGATCTTTCATGTCGAATTTGGAGTACAATTGGGTCTTCAAATCCTGGATGATTTCTTTGTCATTTCCAACCAGTAACATATCATCCACATACAAGACCAGATAAATAACATGGTCACCAATTAATTTAAAATACAAACAATGATCTGCTTTGCTTTTGGTAAAGCCAAGTCCCCGTATAAATGTATCAAATTTTTGATACCACATATTTGGTGACTGTTTTAACCCATACAAAGACTTCTTTAACTTACATACCAGTGCTTTCTTACCCTTCACCACAAAGCCTTCAGGTTGCTTCATGTAGATCTCCTCTTCCAGATCCTTGTGAGGAAATGTTGTCTTCACGTCCATCTATTCTACCTCAAAATCAAAAGAAACAACAACAGATAAAAGTAATCTATTAGAAGCTACCTTGGTGACAAGAGAAAAAATATCACCAAAATCAATTCTCGACACCTGGGAATAACCTTTTTCTACCAACCAAGCTTTATATTTCTCCACCTTTCCTTCTGCATTTGTCTTCTTCTTGAACACCCATTTGTTGCCAATGGGTTTCCTTCCAGCTGGCAACTCCACCAGATCCCAAGACTCATTTTTGTGGAAAGATGCCATTTCGTCAATGATGGCCTCTTTCCAAAGTTTCCCATCCTCTGAATCTATTGATTCCTTCATGGTTTTGGGATCATCATTTGTAATAGATAAAGCAAAATTTGAATAGAAAGCAAATGGACTATACCTTTCTGGCTGCCTTCTTTCTCGAACTGATCCTCTCACACTCAGAGTTTGTGGCTCTTCATCTTATGTTTCCTCCTCTACAGTAGAGTCTAATTCTTCCTCCTTTAGCTCAAACTCTATCTTCTCAGGTTCCTTTGGTTGGACTTCATGCTTAATAACATCTTTCACCTCTACAAACACCACATCTCAATTGTACACAACCTTTGTTGTTACTGGGTTCCAAAGCTTATAACCCTTTAAACCATCCTTATACCCAATAAAGATGCACTTTTCAGATTTACTATCCAACTTGGTTCATTTTTCCTTTGGAACATGTACATATGCATCACATCCAAATACCCTCAGATGTGAAAGAGAGGGTTTCTTACCAGTCCATACCTCTTGTCGAGTCTTATCCTTCAATGTTGATGAAGGTTATCTATTGACCAGGTAACATGCTATCTCCATCGCCCCTGTTCATAATTCCTGTCCTAACCCGATACCACTAGGCATGATTTTTTCCCTTTCCATCAACGTCTTGTTCATTCTTTCTGCAACTCCATTTTGTTGATGTGTATATGGAGTAGTCTTCTACCATGCTATACCAGACTTCTTACAGAATTATTCAAAGTCTTTACTAGAAAACTCTCCACTGTTATTTGTCCTCAGCACCTTTATCTTCTTCTCTGTCTAGTTTTCCACCAAAGCCTTAAATTATTTAAACCTGTCTAAGACTTAAGATTTCTTCTTATGGAAATATATCCATGTATTCTTTGAGAAGTCATCTATAAATTATACATAGTACACATACTTACCCAGTGATGGAACCTTCACAAGTCCAAACACATCACTGTGCACAAGCTCTAATATTTGTTTTTGCTCTCTTACCACCAGAGGGGAAACTCACCTGATTCTGCTTCCCATATACACAATTTTCATAGAAACCAAAATCCAGAGAGCTATTACTCATACCTTCTACCATGAAGTATTCGAAAACCCTTCTCTCCAATATGTCCAAGCCTTTGATGCCACAGCATGGTCTTGTCTTCAAAGACCACTAGATTTTCTGCTCCACTTTCAGTTACACAAAATTGTTTCACCCATCCATAATAGTGCTACCTTGCAGCTTGTACAGAATTCCAATCCTCAGGTTATTCAACTTTTTCTGTAGGAACAGTTTATTCACTAGAGACTTAGATTGGTACAAAGCCCCTAACTTGTGCCACAAAGCCTTGATGATAGCTTCCCTTAATGCATTCAACAATTTTGTCTTTGAGGTTTCTGCGAGTTTCATGATTATGTAGATTATCTTCCGAATACATCGCATTAGGTTTCTTTTTAATCAACGTTTCGAACCAACAATAGTGGTTCATCTTCAGGATGTGAAAGATTGTTGAAAGACTGGTCTCATTTTTCCAAATATATATAGATGTATGAGATATTTAGCCGATAGATATTAGGTTTTGTTAATTATAATTTTAATTGTTTTATTATATTTTGTTAATTTAATTGTATTTGTGAAATTTAGGGTTTAAAATTGTGACATAATTAATTTAATTATTCTTTTAAAAAATTATTATAGAATTATTATAGCAATATTGACTCTGAGACACACAATCGTATTGTGCTCTTTGCCTTCCAATCCAACTTCTTCCATTCTTCATCAGATACTCACGTTGGTTTAGTACCCGGATCTACCACAATCCATCGATCTTTATCCACCAATAGATTCTCCATCTTGAGTTTCTACAACTCAAAACTCTGACCATTAAATTTCTAGATCTCTATCTTTCCACTACTCGCCATCTTCTTTCACCACCAGAATCAATCCCACAGATTTCCCACTGAACGGGGTCTTCCACAGGGTCGAGCAAAACCCCTCAGCAACAAAGGTGTCCCCTTGAAGCCAAAACAACTATGATACCAAATGTAGGTTTTAACCCTGTATAGAAATTACTTGCATAAAAATTCTAAAACACAGAAAATAAACAATGTGAAAACATAACAAATAAAACACATACACATAAAGATTTTCCCTTGGATCCCAAAACCGGGACTACCAGTTTGATTTTTCATTATCTTCCTTTCAATGTTACAATATATATTTATGCATGCCGAAGCATCCAATACCATGGACTGAAAACCATCGCGTCCAAAACCATGTGCAAAAACTATGCACAAAACCATAGGTAGGTCCACCCAAGCTAATATAGGGTCAAAAAAAATTTCCTAGGGCGCTGCCTCGAACCCAGTAAAGGGGGGCTACCCGTGCCCCTCAAACACCCACTACGCAATCAACACAATGAAGGGGGGGCTCGGCCCCCCCTCTAACCTCCCTGATTCACTACGTGGGCTAGTCGTGGAAAGAATAACACAACCCAACAAAAAATGCTCTATCAAATGTGTTAAATTGGGTATCAGAAAACACAAGCTTAACAATCAAATACAAAACAATACAAAGGGAGAAATAGCATAGAAAAAATAGATTTAACATAGTGAATATTTACAATACCAATCAAAAACATTAATAGAAAACTCGACCAGAGAAAACAAATAAGAGATATGAGAATTTAAGCATGACTACTCATTTTATTATTATTTATGGTGACTACTCAAAATGTATGTAAAAGTATGTAGATTTCAAAATATATTATAACTTAACTCTATGGCTGAGTTATTGGTTGTGGTAGGTAATAGATTGGTTGGTAAACTCTTTCATTATACAATTAAATGACTAGACAAATTCTTAAATCTGCAATTTTAATGAAATTTTGGGCAAGTTCTTTATGAGATATGATTTTCCTTTGTTTGAATGAGAAAAATATACAATCCCTTTATGCAAGAGGCAAAATTTTCCCTCTAACTTATTTCCCACTTTATAATTAAATCCAAAATTAGAATGGTCTTAACCTAAATAATTAGGTTAAGTTTGAGAAATTAAAATGTTATTATATTATCTAATTAATTAAGGGAAATACAATATTAAGAATAAGTTTCATAAGGAAAATAAGAAAACATGATTCACACAAAAAAAAAATTGAGATTTAGGAATTTTGGAGAGAAAAAATACTTACTTTTATGTTGTTTTGGATTTTCTAGATTACTCAATGTATTGTGTTTAGAGAATTACTAAAAATATCAAGTATAGATATTACTGATTGTGAAATTAAACCTTAATCCAAAAAAATATGCATAATTTATATTTTAAATAATTCATCATAAAATAATTAAAAATACATGAAAATATCAATGCACTCCAATGTGAAATCATGTTAATTGTATGATAATAATACTACAAATTATGGTAACAATAAAATAAATAATTTAAAAATTCAAATTTAAATGAATAATTTCATAATGATATTGCAAATTATATGCTTGATTTCATCTATTTGAAATATTTTTTAAAGATTGATTACGGATTAAAAAAAAGAGTTTAAAAAAAATAATCAATAACATTCTAACAAAATTCCTATTGAACTAACCATGATTCCAACTAGATGAAAATGAAAATTCAATGTCAACTTTCATCATTGAAGTGAGATGCTACATGTAGATTTTCACCACTATCATAGTAAAGAGGAAATAACTTTAGAAAATGGAAAATATTTCTTCACAATCCATTTGCTAGCCCGTGCTCAACCGATCTAAAATCATACAAATAGCCCAACTAAATTTAGGTTCTTTCATTTTCTTCTTGTTGTGGTGATGAAACATTTAAATTAATAAATTGAAAAAATAATATATTTTAGTATTAAAAAAAAACTACTTAAAATTTAATGTATCAGTTTAAGGAAAGTAACACGAAAAATTATTTTTACATTATGACAAAAAACTACTTTTCGTTGGTTAAGAGATCATCTTCCTTTGACATAAGAAAATAGATTAATGACTCAATTCCAATTAAATATAGCAAAAGTGAAAGCTTCCCCATTAAGGACTACTAATGGGTTACTTTAGGTGGTACGGTTTCAAACCCTTGAATAATGGTGATAATTCATCCTCCTTTGACATAAGAAAATAGGTTAATGACCCAATAAAATCTAGTAGAAGTAAAAACTTTCTTTCATTAAAAACTACCAACAAATTATTTTAGGTGATATGGTTTTGAATCCTTGAATAATGATGATTCAATTCGCATTAGTAAATAATGGCTAATAATTGCCACCACACAATCAAATAACATTACATTGATGATATTTCTTCCCGCTCTTAAAAAAATTCACATAAAGAGAATGTAAAAATAAAAAATATAAATTTACTTAAAAAATAAACTCTTACAAACCTAACATTTTTATTAGATTTAAATTTCATCATAAACAAGATTCTTTCATCTACTTATCTTAACCATCCTTAACATGAAAGAACCCACATGTTAATTTGGACAATTTTACACTTTCAGCATTTAAAGTAAACACCTAATTACTATATTGTTAAGAGGGAATCAAAATAATCAATAATCCAACCTGTTAAGGTCAAGTCTCTTTCTTAAGAATTACTTCCAAATTTAAATTCAAATTTTTAAATTTTTAGACTTCATCAATCTCTCTTTTTTTCATTAAAGTCTCGAATTTTAAAGATATATCTCATCTTTTAAAATTATGTTGAAGTTGAATATTTATTTAAGCAAATAAATTTTTAATTTAAACTGCAATTTCTAGGTTTAGTTAATTTCTCTTTTTTATGATAAAATTTTATCGGATTTATATTTATTTATTTTTTTGTGTATTTTTTAACTACACAAAAAAATAGTTTATTTTTAGAATAAAATTATATTCGAAAAAATTAAAAATAAAAAACATAAATAATAATTAACCCAATCTAAATATAAAAACCCATAATAAAACAAAAATACAAAAAAGTAATTTGTAACTAGAAATGTCACCTCTAGAAAAAAACTAAATTGAACAAGTTTACACTGACCTTTGATATCAGTAAATGTTTTTTAACCACGAATTTCAAACCTACAATCATCCATCAATTTCCACCGAATGACCTCCACACACTTAAAACTTTAACAAAACAACCTATTACTAATTCTTTTACATATCAATGAGTTTACAATTGATATTATATTATGAATACCAAATAAACATTCTACATATAAATGTTATGTTATAAATATAGAAGAAACCATTAAAATTATAACTAATAATAACAATCTTATTTGATTTTAAACCTTAAGTAAAGGTTCAGGTTAACGATAGTGTAAACATCAAATATTGAGTGCATGCGTGACTATTCTTCTCGGTAAAATATATCTCTCAAGGAAAACACAGTTTTTAAAACCAATATGGACCTTTCACATGTGTTAACAATTAAAACTAATTATTAGCCAATGTTTTTTAATACCATGTGCACATGGAAATATCCAATGCTAGAATCTAGACATTCATTTGCACTACGTAAACCGTTTTTTGGTGAGATACTATATAAATGTCAATTAATATAGAATCTAGCAATCTCAACCCCTGATTATCGATCATACCGACGTTGTTTTTCTATGATAATAGGGAAGCCGTACTTAGGTAACCTAATTATAATAAAATGTCAGAGAATACTGAGCATGGTTTATGGAAGGTTATGCTAATTCGACTGTGGATTATGAGCATATTTTATTTGGGTCGCAGAGGCGCAGTTAGTGAAGCCAGGGAGATATAAAATTTTGATAGAGAATGGAGTATTTTGTTTAAAATTTCTGAAAAAAATCACATTGAGAATAAAAGGTTGACAAAAAATCCACATTGGAAATAAAAGGGTGACAATTTTAAATTTAAATCAAGGTTATTATCCTAACTAAGATTAGGGGAAGATTTATTGAGAAAATTTTATAGATCTTAAAGATGAAATGGTAAATTTCAACTGCTAAATAAAACTAGTGAACTTACAGGATCAAAATCAATCATAATTGATTGATTTTATTTTATCTATTTATATAATTTTAAAATTTATAAAATTATTCTAACAAATTTATATTAAATTTATTTATCTTATATAAATATAATAATTTATTAATAAAACTATTTAATTATTAATAATTTTTATATCTATATAGATAAATAAATTATAATATAAAAATTTGTTAGAATATTCTTTTTAAGTTAAATTTAAAGTTAAAATTTATGATAATAGACTTAAAATAAAATCAAAATTATTGAATTTGACTTCGATCCTGTAATATTCACTGTTTTATTTAGCTGTTGGAATTTACTGTTTGGTTTCTCAGATCTATAAATTTCTGTTAATAAATCTTCCCCTCATTTTGATCTTCATCATAAACCTTGATTTAAGTTCGAAATAAGTCAACCCTGTATTCGAAATATAATTTTTCAATAAAATCTGAATAATATATCATGAATCACAAAAACATAAAATCTAAAAAATAAAATATTTTATCTATTCAAACTGAGTATGGACCTTCTCAACTCAAGTTGGACAAGCATTCGTGCTCCGATGGATCGGGCACTAACTCATGGTTATTGGGCTCATTTCTCCGAAGACAATGTGGTGAGTAATGAAGTCACGCCTATCATGGTATTCATCGATATGTGGTGTTCATCGAGTGCCTTCGCCGCCAATGGAACACTGGGTCACGTTGGAGGGGTGGAGGCAAGCCCAACCGCTGCTCCGTCCTTTACTCCACTGACAGGTACCACTTGGATGAATCTCATGTTCCCAAGCTCAGTAACTATCGATGGTGTGCCTCTAATCAGGTCCTCTTCCATAACCAACGATGTTACCAACTCAATAGAATTTGACCTAGTTTAAATGCTTCAAGAGGTGGCATTTTGAAAGGTTTTGTATTCTTTTCCTTTGCCTTTTTTTATCTTTTATTTTTTTAAATGTATAATATATGGACATTTTCTTTTCAAAAAAATGGTTTTTAAATTATTTTTCAACTTTTCTTTTTTCTATAAATTTTAGTTCTCTAAATATTACTTTTAAGTGTTTTTCAAGCTGGTTTATTCATTTTTTTTCACAATAGTTTTCTAATGAAATTTTGAAGTTCAAATTTATTATATATTTATGTATTAATTAATTTAGGGTGTAATAGATTTTCAATATATTTTAAAATACTATTTTAAACATTTTTTATTAGCTAGTTTAGGTTTCTATTTTTTATTAGCTAGTTTAGGTTTCTATGATCTATATTTACAATATAAATATTTTTCTCAGAGAAAATCATATCAAAAAGAATTTGTCGATGCTTTTTGAGCCAACAAGTGTCAAGCCACACTTTTGAGCCAATAAGTGTGGTTCATCCTCAAGCCACACTTGTTAGTTCGAAGTGTGTCGTTCATGTGATTTTCTCTGAAAAGTATTCTTTATAACATTTCTTTTTATATTTATCTCAATACACAACAAATAATTGTTACTAAAAAATAATATTTAAATTATTTGACAAAAATACATTTTTAAATTATAAAATATAAATTAAAAATATGTATTTTTGGAGCTTTCCTTAAAACTAAAGTCAATTAAAGTATTTTATTGGCAAAAGTTGGAAAAAACACGTCTTTAACAAAGAAAAATTTGGAAACAATTTATAAAATTATATTAAAAGAAGATACATAAAAAATAATGATTTAGATAAAAGTTAAAGTGAAAGTAATATAATAAAAATACTATTCATAGAACCAAAATAAATGAATACTTATTCGTATAATAAAATATCTTAATTGAAAAATTACAAATATAACATATTAATAATATCCTAAATTAAGCTTGTTTTTCAAGCATAGTTTAAAATTAATTGACAATATCATATAGTCCAAATTCATCATCATCAAGAGTTTAACTATCATTTTTTCCATTGTATTTTGTTCTTATGTTGGCCATTTTCTCTCCAATTTGATCTTCAATGTCAAATATTCCAAAGTATTCTTTCCAATCAATCCATCTAATTGTGGATAAGGTTCCTTTACTTTCTTTTAGATATGTGATTCATTAAAAAGTCATTTCCTTAAACCAAATTCTTGCATTTATTCTTAAAAAAAAAATAATTGTATTATTCTTTCATGAATAAAATTGCATTGTGGTAGGCCATTTCTAGTGACTATGCTATTTCTTCCTCTTCCTAAGAAACATGCTATTGTTGTACATAATCACCAAGTATAAAGGAAAAAATTAAATAAATTAATATAAAAACATATAAATTAAAAAATGATAAATATTGAAGTCCAATTTTATATCATACATGTTTCCTGAGCATGAGAAGAAACCAATAACCTAATCTCCTTATTTTGAAGATAAATGTGAAATATAATCAATCAATATTTGTGGCTTTTGATAAATGTTGATAATCTATCCTTCCATATCTTTTTATTTATGTGTTACCTTTTCTATCGTAATATTTTTAAACAATTATTTAACTATGACACTTTACATCTACTTTAATTAGAAGAATATGTTTATAACTTCATATTTATCTAGGATTCAATAAATACTAACTCAGAATAATTTATAATTGGTGGCCTCAGACAACTAATAAGATTTCTCTTTTGCTTGTAACATGAAATAGTGAAAATTTAGCTAACTTGTACATAGATATTAATAATTAAGCATATAAATTAAATGTCTTATGATGGAAGATCCATCCTTGAGCTCACTTTGTCCTTGAAGCTTTATAGTATTAATCCTAATTGTATGTCTAAATGAAAAATCACAAATCTCCAAAGTGGTGATGCTATGACTTCTAGAAATTTCATACTCACTTTATTGAATGCTTACTAACTATAAGGTTCACTATCATGTCCAATTTTTTGGGCATTGGAACTATGAGTGATATTTATAGTAATGATGGTGTATTCTTTTTTCACGAATAAAATTTGTAGTATCTTCACAATCACCTAGTATTATTTCATACTAGGCAATGTCATCTCCATTCTAAATGTAGTGATCAAGAGTAGAATCAAGTTCAACATTTTCAACATTTTGCTTTCTTTTCCTTTCATACTGAACTTTTCCAATGAAAATTTTGAAATACTTTGGTACTCTGGCTGAATTCAAAATGAACATCCTTGACTAAGAAAACCAATATAATTATAACTAATAAAATAATAATAGTTTATAATGAATAAAATGAATGTATTAAATCAAGCCCTGCATAGTACGTGGTAAAAAACCTTTAAAACCTAGAAACACTTCCTCAACCATGCATTAATCCCTTAACTTGAAGGCTTTTAATATGGGTCTTTCAATCAGAGAACATACTTGATCTTTGCAACGAGAAACCTGCGATAAAGCAGACTTGATGTGGTATTAAATCATAGTACATGATATATCAGGTTCAAAAGAACTTCGCAAATCGTAGATTGGCAGAACTGGGGTCGTACTACATACAACCACTTCCCTTTGTGAACTGTGATTGTCATATTACAAAACACACCCTGAATATACGATTGTGATATATTGCATCATACTCTAACTTGCTTCAAGGCTGATTCTTTACCATATCTTGTTGCAATCTACGATTGCGATATATTGAATTGCATTCTAGCTTTCTCTAAGGTTGATTCTTTACCATCGACCACCTTTGATCTGCGATTCCGATATCGCAAATTGTAAATTGGTAGTGTTGGGGTTGATTTCCTTAACCGCATACCTCTTCCTTCTGCAATATGTGATATGCGGGGCCAATGGCAGCCAACGACTTTGCACTTCCCCATTTGTTGAGTGTTCTACCATGTCATCTTCTCCTGCCACTTGTCCAGGTCAAACATGAACTTTGTATTGCTTTAACTTTTACATATGAGCTCAGATTCGAGTGTCATTCATATCATTGGAATCAGGATGAAGAGTAGTTCGATCCAATGCTAATTTTATCCATATTATACAACTTTGAATTTAGAGCCTTCATACCATGACACTGGTACTTTTTAGACATCCACCTAGATCAATCCTCCCCACTAACAGCTTTTGGACCACCAAAGCCCTTTTTAGTCAATTGGCAAGTGAGGAAATTTCTCCCTCAATTTTTCTTTCTACATCCACTGAAATTTACTTGGATACATTCCTTCCAAGCCAATATGAAAGTGTTCCATATATCCCCGTCGTGAAGTTATGGTTTTCCTATCAAGTATGATATCTTCGGGCAACTTGTCTAGATACTTTGGTGAAAAATCGTCCATTGTAGGAATCTGTGCAACATATTGAGTATCCATAATCAATGGAGGTTCATAAAGCTTTAGGTTTTCAACATTCAATACTAAGTACATTTTCATATAAGCAGGCCAATCAAGAAGCAAAGATTGTCTACAATATTTTCAAATATGGTGAAGGGACCATATCGAATGGGTCTCAATTTATTCCTTTCTCCCTTCATTCTATCCTTGATGAAGTGGATGTTGGAATTATGGTACATGTGTTTTCCTTGTTGGAAACCCACTTACAGGTCAATTCAGAAATGATAGATGGAAACTCACATTGTAACAGGTCTATTAAGAGGTAACAGAGTAATGGTACAGAAGAACAGGATGATGGGACAAAGGATTACTGATCAGAATCAAGGAAAGTAAGGAAACAGAATGGTTTAAGTTGTATATGATGTTTAACATAGTCCAAGTAGCTTATAAACATGGGTACACAGAATAAAATAAGCATATACATATGCAAATAATTTCACAGAAGGAAAGGCGCGTATGGGATTGAAAATTAAGGTTGTACAATACCAAGGGTCCATACCATGGTATTAGTCGATAATATTGAGCCAAATAATGGTTACTTGATCCTGTCTAAGAATACCATAGGCTCTAATTGTTTTTTTGGTGCATGGTATTGACAAAGGCTATAATATATAAGGAGGATAAGATCAAAGGGTTAAGTGTGCAAGTGAAATGGTTTTTCATAAATAATTCTAACTGAAGTATATTTTATGTTGTAAGGTCTATGGTTATGATATATATTTGAAATATCTTGTGCACCTTGGATACAATGTTGGATCAAGATCATGAGACCTCAAATGACTTATCATTGTATGATATGTTAATGGATAGTCTAGATCTGATTGCTAATGCATGTTTTATCCTTTATATGCTATGATTTGGGTATATATGAAGTCTTGAAAAGCTCAGAAGTTATAGGTAACTATTTGTAGATCTATATGCAGGTTCGCCTCGTTAGAGATGCGTATACACGCTGGTTCAACACTTTAAAGTTGTGTATGTAGAGGAAGGGCTTGTTGTTCAGAAATGACCGATCTAACTGATTAGTGTTGTTTTTTTACTTCTGTTTCTCAATGATGTCTTTACTGTTAAGGTTATAGTTGTGGTTATGACTATGGCCAGGTTGTGGAACAGCTTCCTCAACTATATCCTTTATAGTATTGTCATTATGGTGACAATTGTGGTGAGCTCTAAGAGCATGTTCAATAACACCTGATATTCAAAAGAGAATAGGTCGTAGACATACCTTATATTACAAAGTTGACAGATCTAGGATCTTTTATATGGTAGCTAGGTGGTAAGGTGATTCTTATAGCACTCCATCTAGAGATCTATACGAAAAGCCTTAGTTAAGATTATATGGAGGTTATCATCAGAGAATTTGGTTTCAAAATGGGGTCCAGGTATCAAGGGCAAGCCATACCGCGGTAGCCATTCATGGACTACCAACACGCCAGCCACGCACGGTAGCCATTCGTTATCTTTACCGTGTGTCAAGGGCAAGCCATATATCCCCACTTAGGGTTATCAACCACACTACCACTAGCTCTCCTTGGTTATTAGTAACACTACCACTACACCCGCTAGCTATCCTTCCAATAAAAATCTCCATGCATGAACAACTCTTGCCTGCCTTTAGTGCATGGATAACGACCCCAGTTTATGTGGTGAGTGGTACGAAACCAAGCGTTACCGTCGGAACCAAGAGTAAGCCTTTCCTTCCAATATCCTTGCTCTCTGTATTTACGGCATCTTTTAGCAGCCCACACAATAATGAATCCTCACACATTTCCATTGTAACTTAGATCCACTATTTTTTGTCCACAAAAACATGTTGAACAACCCTCCACATGTCCTTGCAATCATCAACTAGAGACACCTTCTGTGCATCTGTAAATCTGCTCCTCCTCAGCCCTGTTAGTATTCTCCATGGTCACCTTAGGACGACCTCAACCAGTAGCCACTATAGACCCTACAACTGTGTTTACCCCAAACTTGGACCCTTTAGGTTTGTGCATTACCATGAGGAGATTTTAAGTAAATTGATTACATAAGGAGATTGAGTCTGGTTGGCTGATTGATTGAGTAAGAATGGTGATCTTTGTTGCTATCCGTTTATACCTCTGTAATATGGCAGTAGATCTTCACAATGTCTTTGGGTAGTACAATTTATGTTTCATAAGTTTTATGACTCAGTATCTTTAGAGGTATATGAAGGTTGGGTTAGAGAAAGTAGCATATACACTTAGGCTGGTCCCATTGAAGTAGCGTATACATTTTGACATATGGTTTTTAATGTTGCAGTTGGTTCTGGTTGTTGATGGAGTATTCTGGTTTTAGCTCTATGTTCTGGTGACAATGATATGAGTGTTCATATTGATTAATTGTGTTTTTCTTCAGAGTTGATGGGTTTCAGTGATTGATTCGTGAAGTTGTCTTTGATGGTTGTATTACAGTTGTGGTGATTGATTTTGAGCTTCAATGTTACTGATGGGTCCAATATGAAAATTTGATGAAACGTGGCTTACATATTGTGTTGTTGTGTACCGGGAGTATCTAGTCTGAAAGTTTATGAAATGTTGTCCCTAGAGAACGAGTGAAGGTTGTAGCCTTCTGTAGGCCAGCATCTATGTATTGGTAAATATATCAGTTGGTATAGATGTTAGGGGGTTGGATCTCCCTTCCAGTAGAAGTTGGAAAACGAGTGAAGGTTGTAGCCTTCAACAAGTAGATGATTGCATACTAGAAAAATTTTGCACCAGTTCAAAACTTGTAAACACCTTTTATAATAAGAAGATTGAAGACTGAGATGATAACAGTCGTGGTTTTCTCCCACATTGGGTTTCCACCTAGAAAATCCCTGTGTTAATGTGTGCTACTTATGTGTGTTGATTTATTTTGTTTTTAGTAAATCTGTTTATTTCCTAGTAAATGCATCAAACTATGATTTAATTTCAACTCACAATGAATTAACTATTTTACAAGTTTATTATCTATACACTAGTTCCATTCATTATAGTTGCGCCCATACGCTATTTGACTTCTGTAAAATCATGTATACAGTTTAAAAAGGGAAAATTATTGTTGAAAGTTTAAATACAAATTCACCCCCCCCTCATTTTTTTTTCCCAATAATTGGTGTTGGAGCCAGTCCTTTAGAAGAAGATTGATCACTTGAAGGGAGATTTCTCAACATGAGTAATCACAAAGGAATGGGCTCTGTCATACCACCAATCTTCAACAGAATTAACTTAGAATATTGGACGATAAGAACCGAAGCCTATCTTAAATCACTTGGAGATGATGTTTGGGCAATTGTGGAAGGAGGAGACCAATATCCAGTAGTAGTGCCCATAAATCCAATAGAAAATAAATCATATGAAACCAATGCCAAAGTCGTCAATGCATTATTGGGAAGTTTATCAGAATCAAAATTCGTCAAATTCATGCAGCTCAACACAGCCAAAGAAATATGGGACAAAATCATTTAGAGCTACGAAGGAGACTCCCAGGTAGAACGTGCTAAGCTCCAAACTCTCAAAATTCAATATGAAACTCTCAAAATGTATAATGGTGAAAGTATTGCTAGTTACCTTTTACAAGTAGATGAGATTGTAAATCATATGAAGAATCTAGGTGAAGAAATAAAGGAGGCCACTATAGTAGAGAAAATTTTAAGATCTCTATCTTCTAAATTTGAGTCAAAAGTATCTACCATCTGTTACTGTTGTTCAACATCATGGAATTTTAACTCCCTTTAAAATTAGGAAAAGAGGACCATCCAACATCAGAGATGCCGATTTCAAAGTCTCTACAAAGGGAAAAGAAAAGGAAGATATCAAGGAATCATGATATATATCAGAACAAGACGAGGTAAACTTTTTGAGGAAACATCGACTAGGTACCACAAGATTCAAAGGTAAGCTTTCCTTCAATTTTTTTTCTTGTGGTAGATTTGGTCATTATGTTGCTAAATGCCTTCATAAAGATAACTATGACAAAGGAAAATATTTTCTAAAATGTAATAGGAAACAATTTATTAATAGAAGGATTTATTATACTCATGAAGATAGTGATCGCCTATTTAATAGTGATGAAGATGAATCTGGACAAGATATTAAACTACTCATGGATTATGAAAATGATAAGTTTATGGATGCCTTAGAAGAAGAATATTTTCTTGAAAAAATCACTCAACTCAAAATCTGCTTGGAGGAAAAGAATATGGTCATAGACACTTTGACACATAAACTCACTAAAAAGGAAAAGCACAATGAAAAACTAGAGTGTGAAGTAGTGAGTCTAAGAAAAGAACTTGAGAAGAAAAAATATTTGAATCTTAGATTTCCTAAAGGATCATAAACCTTAGATGAAATTATTAAGGTTCAATATTCTCCTCTTATAAAGACTAGTATGTGATACACTCGAGAAACATCCCAACTAGTAAAGTCTTAAACCATCTCCAGAAGCTATCTTGATACAACAAAAACCAATCAACAATGTGTCAATCCTCGGCAAAAGCGTAAAGGTACTCCCCAAGTAAATCATGCTCATTTTACTCCAAGGGTAAAGATCAATAGAAGCACCAACCAAAAGGTGAACAATTCCAAAATATTTTATGATCACAGAAACTTCTTCTTTAATGTACAATGTTTTTCATGCCATAACTTTGATCATAAGGTTGCTAAGTGCGTTTCTTACAAAAATATCATGAATAGAGAAGCAAGAAAACAAAGGAGCATGACAAAAATCAAGAAGAGCTCTTATAATAACTTTTCTCCTCTTGAAGATGATGTTGAATGTTCATTTAGCAATAACTTTGGCCATGAATTATTTGAATGTAGGAGAAAATTCCGGCCACCATATCAATAGGAGAAAACATCATCAAACTCCAAGGTATGGAAAAAGAAGGAAATACAGTCAGAAAGATGTGGCATTTTTTTATTTGTAGAAGGACAATAAAACCAATGGTACATTGATAGCGGATGCTCAAAGCACATGACAGGTGATAAAGATAAACTCATTTCATACAATACTTTAGAAAAAGAAAAAAATGTCTCTTTTAGAAATGACACACGAGCTGTCATTATGGGTAAAGGTTATGTTTATCTAAAATAAAAGGTTAAAGCTGGAAATTTTATGTATGTTGATGGTTTAAAGCATAACTTATTGAGTGTTACTCAAATGTGTGATCAAGGAAATGAAGTTATGATTAGATCAAAAGAATGTGTGCTTTGTGAGCTTGACATAGGAAAAACCATAATCAAAGTTACAAGAACTCCAAGAAATCTATATATACTAAAAGGAGGTCAAGAAAAATGTTATCTAAGAAAAAAGAAGGAAGTAGTTATGGAACAGAAGATTGGAGCATCTAAGCTTTTCTCAATTAAGAAAATCATGCAGGCTCAAGGTTGTTCATGATCTTCCAAATATCATCCTCTCAGAAAATACCATTTACAAACCATGTTGATTTGATAAGCAAACTAGAGTTCAATTCAATGCCAAATAAGGATAAGCAGGTAAGCCTCTTGAAATCATTCATATTGATTTGTGTGGACCAACAAGGAAAAAGTCACCTCATGGAGAAGAATACTACATTATATTCATTGATGATTTTCTAGAATGTGCCGGATTGGTTTACTAAAACATAAATATGAAGCATTTGAAAAGTTTAAAGTCTTCAAAGCTTTAGTTGAAAATGAATTGCATATAAAAATAAAATGTCTCAGATCTGATAGGGGAGGAGAATTCATATCAGATGAATCTTTTGAATTTTGTGAACAACATGGAATAAAGAGATAGTTCTCTGTTGCCAGAACTCCTCAACAAAATGGTGTGGTGGAAAGAATGAATAGAAAAACTCAACAAATGGCTCGAGCTATGATTGATGAGTTTGAAACTCCTGACACCTTATGGGTTGAAGCTGCACATACTACAGTAAATATTCTGAACAAATCTCATGTATGCGTAAATAGTGATCAAACTCCATATGAAATTTGGTACGGTAAGCCTTCCACTTTAAAACACTTCATAGCTTTTGGAAGCAAATGTTTCATCAAAATGACTAATGAAAAACTTGGAAAGATTGAACCTAGAGCAGACAAAGGAATATTTCTTGGTTATTCATCTAGAAGTAAAGGATACAAATTTTATAATAAGAGACTTCGAAAAGTTGTTGAATGCATTGATGTTGTAATTGATGAAGCATGCATAAATCCGAAACAGGAGACATCAGAAAAGGCATATTATAATAAAGAAAGTGCTGAATGCTTTCCCATATCAAATCAAAATGATATAGAGGATGAAACCAATAAAGCATCAAAAGAAGGTACATCTGATAGGGAAATGAATCCATCGAGGTACGTTCAAAATAATCATCCATAATCTCAAATTCTAGGAGAAAAATGGTCTGGAGTACAGACAAGAAGAACTCTTGTAGGATCTTCTAGTTATCTAGCACTAGTATCCTCCATAGAACCAAAAAATGTAAATGAAGCTAGTAGAGATGAATGTTGGGTTAATTCCATGGATGAAGAACTTGACCAAATTGAAAAGAACAATACTTGGAAATTAGATCCTAGACCTCATGATCAAAATGTTAGAGGAACAAAATTTTTATTCAAGAATAAGTTGAAAGAAAATGGAGAGGTTATTAGCAATAAAGCAAGGCTTATTTGTAAAGGGTACGCTCAAAAATAAGGTATAGAATTTGAAGAAATTTTTGCACTTGCTCCTAGACTTGAAGCCATAATAATGTTTCTTTCTCTTTCAAGTTTTTGAAAATTTAAAGTTTATCAAATGGATATCAAATCTGAATTTCTTAATGGAGATTCAGAAGAAGAAGTATATGTTGAACAACTAGAAGGATTCATTTTTGGAAATGATGCAAAGCTTGCATGAAAACTCAAAAAGGCTTTATATGGAATGAAACAAACTCTGAGGGCATGGTATTATTGCCTTGACAAATATCTTCAACAACAATGTTTCACAAAAGGATCTGCAGAAATCAACTGATATACAAAAATTGAGAATGATAAACTGCTAATTATTGTTGTTTATGTTGATGATATCATCTTTGGCAGTAATGAAGAATCTATGAGTCAAAACTTTGCTTCTATTATGCAGCAATAATTTGAAATTTCTTAACTTGGAGAACTAAACTATTTTCTTGGTCTACAAGTGTAACAAACAAAATATGGCATCTTTTCTTCACAAACTAAATATCTCAAGCAGATTCTGAAGAAGCATGGATTGAAAGATTCCAAACTAGCTGTACTCTAATGGTAATAGGATGTAGTCTCAGCTCTAATGATGAATCTCCTATAGTGAATCAACCAGAGTACAAATATATGATTAGAAGTCTACTTTATCTAACAAGTACCAGACTAGATATCATGCATGCAGTAGGAATTGTTGGAATGTTCCAATCCAATCTGAAGGAATCACATCTTCAGGGAGTAAAAAGAATATTCAAAAATCTCGAAGGAACTCAAGAATTTGGTCTATGGTATCCTAAAGATACAAATCTCACCCTTAATGCATATATAGATGTTGATTGGGCTGTAAATGTTGATGACCGAAAAAGAACTAGTGGAGGTGATTTTATATGGGATCACAATTAGTATCCTGGTTCAGAAAGAAACAAAGTTTGATTACTTTATCTACAACTGAAGTAGAATATGTGGTTTTTGCATCCTATGTGATAATACAAGTGCTATTAGTATTTCGAAAAATACAGTGATGCACTCCAAGACCAAGCACATACCCATTAAGTACCACTTTCAATGAGAACAAGTGCTTGAACAAAAGGTTAAATTGGAGTATGTTCCCTCCAAAGAATAGGTTGTTGATATATTTACCAAACCTCTTCCTAGATAAGCATTTGAATATCTCAGAAAAAATATGGCAATTGTTTTTGCCTCATCCTGTTGTTAAAACTAGTTTATTTAGATTCAGAGGAATGTTTCATATACACGAATTTCATGAAGTAGATTCAAGTATATATGAAAGTTTCTATGCCAGTAGTAGCGTATGTGTTTTTTTGATAGAAAAATAGTGGGTCAAACTCAAAATGAGTTTCTAACATGTCTGTCCAGTCTGATGTTGATGGATACAGTCCGCTGATATGCTTTTCTCATTGATGTGTATTTATGAAGATGTCTGGATGAATGAATTGTTGACAATGCACAGGTAGCATAGGTTCAGGGGGAGCATTAGCCTTCAAAATATTCTGCATCATAATCCTTAAATGATCCCTAATTGTTGGCATCATGATTGCTGAATTCAGTTATGAGCTTCGTTATTAATGTCCTTTGCTAAAAAGGTCATGTAAAGATCTATGGTGTAATAATATGTCTCTTTCTTTCATAGTCTATTATGAATGATTCCTTCTAGACACATGATGTAATTTATACCCCCACTCTACATGGGAAGGATGATATAATAATTATAATCTCTAGTCATGTATGAACATTTCGTGTATCCCCACTTGGTTGGGTGATTGATGTATGTATGAGTCATTGGTGATAGGAAGGTCATACTCACATAGTTGGGTTAGAGAGTATAGTGAATCTTAGCAAGTACTAAAGGGGAGAACATCTTAGTCTACCCTTTTCCCTTGATTTCAAAGGGGGAGAGTATCTTGGTGTTGTTTGATATATCCAGTTGGATCTACCACTTGAAGTGATCAACACCAATATTGTTGGAATAAAGTACAAAGGGGGATATTGTTGGCATTATGGTACATGTGTTGTCCTTGATGGAAAACAACTTACATGTCAGTTCAAAAATGATAAAGGGAAACCCACATTGTAATAGGTTTATTCAGAGGTAACATATTATTTTTACAAAAGAATAAGATGATGGGACAAAAGATTACTAATCAAAATCAAAGAAAGTAAGGAGAGAGAATGGTTTAAGTTGTATACACTATTTACCCTAGTCCATGTAGCATATACACACGGGTACACACAATAAAATAGGTGCATACATATGCACAGTGTATCATAGAAGGAAAAGGCATGTATGGGATGGAAAATTAAGGTTATAGAATACCAGGGGTCCATAACATGGTATTAACCCACAATATTGAGCGGAATAATGGTTACTTGATCCTGTCTAGGAATATCATAGGTTATAAGTGTTGTTTTGGTGCATGGTTGATAGAGGCTCTAGTATATAAGGAGGAGAAGATCAAAGGGCTAACTATGCATTTAAAAGGGTTTTTTTATGAATACTCGTATATGAAGTATATTGTGTGTTGTAAGGGCTATGGTTATGATATAGATCTGAAATATCTTGTGCACCCTTGGATACAATGTTGGATTAGGATCATGAGACCTGAAATGACTTATCATTGTACAACCTATTAATGGATAGTCTAGATCTGATTGTTAGTGCATGTTGTATCCTTTATATGGTATGATCTAGGTATATCTAATATCTTGAAAAGATGCGAAATTATAAGTCATTATTTGCAGATCTATACGCAGGTTCACCTCGGTGAAGGCACGTATACATGCTGGTTCAACACTTCCAATTTGTGTATGTAGAGGAAGGGCTTGTTGTTCAGAAATGTCTAATATATATGATTAGTGATGTTGTTTTACTTCTATTTTTCAATGATATCTTCATCGGATATCAATTAAAACTAATTGTATAATGATATTGAGTTTGGTTGAGTGATTAATTCAGTAAGAAGGGTGATCTTTGCTGCTATCTATTTAGAACTCTGTAATATGACAATAGATCTTCAGAATGTCTTAGGGTAGTACAGTTTTTGTTTCAAAAGTTTTATGACTCAATATCTTTAGACGTATACGCAGGTTGGGTTACAGAAAGTAGCGTATATATGCAGGTTGGTCTCATTGAAGTAGTGTATACATTCTGACATATGGTTTTTAAGGTTGCAGTGGGATCTGATTTTTGTTATAGTATTATGGTTTCAGCTCTATGTCCTAGTGACAGTGACTTGACTATTTAGATTGATTGATTGTGTTCTTCTTCAGAGTTGATGGGCTTCAGTGATTGATTGAGGTAATTGTATTTGATGGTTGTATTATAGTTGTGGTGATTGATTTTGAGCTTCAATGTTATTGATGGGTCCAGTATGAAGATTTGATGAAACATGGCCTACGTATTGTGTTGATGTCAACCAGAAGTATCTAGTCTAAAAATTTATGAAACGTGGTCCCTGGAGAACGAGTGAAGGTTGCAAATTTCTGTAGGTCAGCTCCTACGTGCTAGTAAATATATCAGGCGGTACAAGAGCTAGGGAGTTGGAGATCCCTCCTAGTATTATCTAGAAAACGAGTGAAGGTTGTAGCCTTCAACATGTAGATTCATCCGTTCTGGATAAAGTTTGCACGAGTACAAAACTTGTAAAAAAAAATATATAATACAAATATTGTAGACTAAGATGACAACAGTGGTGCATTTTTTCCCACATTGGGTTTCCACCTGAAAAATCCTTGTGTTCATGTGTGCTTCTTATGTGCGTTGATTTATTATGCTTTTATTGCATCTGTTTACTGCTTAGTAAATACATCACACTCTGATTTAAGTTCAACTGGCAATGAATTAGTTGTTTTACAAGTTTATTATCTATATGTTGGTTCCATTCATTATAGTTGTGGAGATATTTTGTTTTACTTCTATAAAATTGCATATATAGTTTAAAAGGGGACAATTATTATTAAAAATTTAAATATTGATTCATCCCCCGCTCTTAGTCTTTTTCCCAAAAGTGGAGCCATACCTTGCCCCCAACTTGAAACTGATGGTCAACTCGATGCTTATCATATCTCACTTTATATTGATCTTGACTCTTCTCCAACTCCTCCTGTACTTCCTGATGAATCACTTGTATCCATTGAAAAAAAATTTGTTCTTTGTTCCTATCATATTGTTCATTGACATCCTCATAATTCTAAAATACCATGTCTAAGGGATCCCTTTGTAGATAACCAAAACATGTATCGAACGGTGAGATCTATGTGG
>APFE030972243.1:0-21278 GCA_000404065.3 Pinus taeda
AATCGACACGGCAAAGCGGGGGCTCCACCCCCCCTCTAACCCAACATAAAGGACTACAAGAGTTGATCACTAGGTGAGGAGGGTTGGGTGAACTGCACGTAGTACGGAAACTAGGAAAGCATAAATTGCGCACTAGAAGGGAGATGAGATTGATGGCACAGATTGGTCAATATGAAATGGATAAGGTAATCCTAGACCTGGGTTCAGACACGAATGTGTTACCAAAGCAGACACATGAACGCATCGGTAGGCTCACATTGCAATGGTCCCCTATTCAATTACGAATGGCGAACCAACAGAAGATTTTGCCTATGGGGAGGTTGCAAGGGGTAACAGTTGATGTCGAAGGCACGAGCACGTAGATGGACTTTGAAGTAATAGAAATTGTTGATGACAACAATCCTTATCCCACGTTGCTAGGAATAGATTGGGCCACTGATATGAATGGAGTCATCAATTTGAAGAAGTGGAAGATGATATTCAAGAAAAAGTCCCTATGCGTAGTAGTTCCGCTAGATCCAGCGGAAGGAGTGCGCTACACTGAACCTGTGCGAGATGATGATGGCGATGATGAGCTAGATTGCATTTACCAGATAACAGCGCAAGACCAGGATTCGGATGAACCCGACTGCAGATGGGAGAATCTCATGGAAACGCGATAGTTCCTATACTTTGAATTCAGATGAAGAAGTAGAATGCTGGCAGAACCGGTTGCAAGAGGTGACAACACTGAATTGAAACATGATGATTAGATCACCGCGGCGCGTGATGACAGAAGCAAGGGAAATGCCAACATATGATGGAGTAACAATGGTGGATGAATTCTTAGATGAATTTGAAAGTGAGGTACTGGAACAACAACAATACTGTGCGTTGGAATGGGCGTTGCGAATGACACCCACACGATGGTGGAATACACATCAAAAGACTATTGGAAAATAGTGCAAATGTAGATGATGAATGCGCTTATGGTTTGGAAGTCCCAGAGTCGAATGAGAGCTGGGCAGCCAAGACAATGTAGTTTGTGCGCCCACCTGTGTCGATGGATGCAGATGTGCTGTGCAAGCACATCCCAGATTAAGGATCGAAAATTGGAACCCAATGTGGTAGTAGGAAAAGCGCCATGCACTGCAAGAGTTCCACATAGAAGCATTCAAAAGGGTGTGCAGGATCTTGAACAAGGTTCACCAGGCCAGATGGACTGATTGGGACCAGCATGTACCAGTGGTTCGATGGGCCTCTAGGGCCATGTATAAGAATCTGAGCATGGAAATGATCCTAAAGATGACGAGAAGAGTCAAGGCCATAGGAAGGAATCCTCACATAATTGGAATGAGTCGCAAGGACCAAGATGAAGGAACTATGCCACCGCGCGGGGTCAAACATATGCAGATTTAGGAAGCCATTCGGCAAGGGTGCTTGAAAATTCGCGAACTCGAAGAAGATCAAGTACGACTGAGGAAGGAAAGAAGGATCTTGGATGAAGAAATCAACAAACTAGAAACCAAAATCACACAGGCAGGCCACGCCGAGGAACGAAGTACGACAGAGGGAGGCAGCCATACTACTGCATCAGAAGGATTTGTAGCTCTGCTACCATGGCTGTGGCAACACCTCACTAGACAAAGGAATCAGGGGAGTGCACCATGTAAAGAAGAATGCGAAGCACTGACTGACATCAGGGTAATTGTAGGGTACCCGTAGACTAGGATGGAAGGTTCAGGGCAACCTCGCACAGGTGGAGTAACCACCTGACTATCTGTAGAAAGCACAGTCTCAGTTCTCCAAGTAGTTGAAAGAGAGCGCGAGACTATAAAAGAGTTTTCATGGAAGCAGCGCGATAGGAGGACTACACGCAGGGTCAGTTCGTCCCAAAGGTCGTGCCTGCGCATGGGAGGCCATGCTGTCATGCAGGTAAATTGGGAAGTGATCGTTGGGGTCACTGTTCATGATAAGATATCCCCTTTAAGACAATAAGGAGTGTGTGGAAAGCAATTAAGACATGACATCAGAACTCGATTTGAAACGATCTACCTCCATTCTCGCATTAATGAGCTGAATATGAGGGGAACGACCGAATTCAAATTAAAAAGGGCCTATAAATCACAAGCGGCTCTCCATCGAACAACCCTTGGTGGTTTAAGAATTTAGTTGTTGCGTTATCAAGTGGGTATGAACCTGATGAATTTGGAGGTTGTGAGAGCAAGTTCGTGGTTTGAAGCATTGTCGAAGGAGACACAGGATTCCTTGATCAGAATAATTTCAACAAACAAGGGAGCCGCACCAAGCCCTATGTCACCAGTGGGGGATGCACTGGAAATTCCAAAATCGCCCGAACGTCGAGGACTAAAAAGGACCCAAAGGGAGCAGGACTGGTCCATATGTCTCCGTGCAACCCGCGGATTGGTAAGCTATCCATGGAAGTGAAGGAAGAACTGTTAATATTGAGAGTGATGATGAGGAGGAGGATTTCTGGGAATTCGTAGAAGAGATTGAACCAGAGGTAGAAATGGAGGAAGACATCCCAGTACGCGCCACAACAAATTTTCCCAAGTATGTCCCTCCATGGAAAGGGAGGGTAAAAGTAGCTAAAGATCTGGATGCCCTTAAAAGCACACTCAAAACCCCGTTCCTCCTTGAGGGAATTCTGTTTGAAGGTTCAGCTATGGGCCGCGTACCCATGATGAAGTTTGAAGACTGGGACGTCGCGGATAATGAAAATTTCCCTCATTTGGAAACTAGCCAACTGATAAAACAAAGCAAGGAGGGGTCAATTATAATGCTGCAGCCATGGAAATGGCTGCGCGGGGTGGAGGAGGCCAGGATACTCCACCTTCTATGGATTCCACACTTTCATTGGGCACCAATCACGATATTTGTCATCAGGCAACTGCTTTGCTTGGTGCACAATGGGCACTTGTGGCTGGAGGAGCCCATTAACATCATGGCAGAGCTTATTCATAGGATTTCTCAGCTTCCCTGTATGGGAAGGGACCTTGCGGAAATAGTTGGCACAAGTGGAGACTTGGCAATTGCAGAGGCCATGAAAAAGAAATATAAGTTGGAGAAAAAGAAGAGGGGTTACATTATTACTAGCATTCAAGACAAAGGGGTTTGAGTCGCTACCCAGTTGCTGGTAGGGAAAGTGATGAGAAAATGTCGTGGTAATGAGGTACTAGCAACGGTCATCGCGCTGGCCGAGCAATGCGCAGAAGGGGTACGGTTCAATTGGGCATAGTTCCTCTGTGAGGAGTTCTTGAGGAACTGCAGGGAGGCCCAGGAGCAGGGTAAGACCTTCCACTATGCGTGGTTGCTCTTAGCCATTCTATTGGTTGCAGGAGAATTGCCAAAGGATAGCTAGTTTCCCACAGTAGAGGGTGACCTACCCGAAGCCGCGAGGTACATGTCACTCTGGGAAATGAAAGACACGACAAGGATTCATGAGATAAAGGTGTGTTGGGTGTTTGTAGAGGCGAGTATATGAACATGGATCAATCCCAGGCTGAGCTTGTCCCTTGCAGTCCATAACAGGTTACAGGGCGCGACATAGTTCAAGGTAGATATGCATAACCTATATATCCGAGCGCGTAAAGATCCTGCACGAACATGGATGAAGCTCCTGTACATCGCAATGGATGATGCGATCTTTGCGATAATGGAGTCCTAACCTCCAGAGTGGCATGCCCCGGACTTGGCAGAAATGGAAAAGATCGCAGCACAACAACGAAAGAAGGATACCAAGCTGCGCATCATGCAGCTGGCGGAGAGAAGGCGCTAAGAGGAAGAAGTAGCCACGCAACGGAAGGCGGCTGAGGTAGCACAGACAATATAAACTACAACCCCGCCAGTTAGAGAGCCTGAGGGAAGCCAGGAAATGTCCACGGAGCAGGACATATAGGGGGAGGATCAGACGGAGGAACGCACGGACCTGGCATCGACATCGACTCAACTCAAGAGGCCGTGTGACCAGGAGGAGCCAGCCTCGCGGAAAAAGACAAAGGTCCCAAAGACAAAGGATGCTTTGGAAGAATTAACGTCGGAGTAGATGATTGTGTTGGGGGTGCTCAGAGCGCAGTTGCAGGCATTACATGTGCGACCCCCAGGAATGATGACACCAAACGTTGTGACAGGTACATCCGAAGCTGAGCAGATGTTGCATGCTCGCACAAAATACACTTTGGTGTTACCAGAAGGCGCAGTCTTAGCCACAACCGAGGGCGACCGGGCCACGACAAGTCAAGTGAAGGTATAGGGGTTGAATTTGGCCTCCCTTCCCAGAGAAATCCTATACCAACTACAGGATGGGGTAACTGCTGAGCTTCGCACCAGGGAGGGCTGCGCCCTCCAAGTCTTGAGCAAGCAGAAGTTAAATTTAGAACAACTCAGCCTGTAGCACGACAACCTAGTCACACAAACCCAAGGATTGGAATAGGCCGTGGGGGAGGCCTATAGTAGCATACCAGAGTTGGTTGTGTCGTTGGTACTCCCAATAGCAGAAAAGATTCACCAACTAGTTGCTGGAGTTTGCATGGCCCAAGAAGAGGTCACGAAGGTTCAGTTGGAGCTGAACTTGTAGATTGCTGAGTTGCGGCTGAAGGTGCAACCCTCCACACCCCGGAAGTTAGAGAGTAGCACCACCGTGCTATTCAATCAGGGTTGGAAGCGATAAAGCATGCTGTACAGGACTGCATAGGATTTTTGGATCAGTCCCTCTTCATGCTCACTTCACTGCAAGAATATCCAACCATACAATGTCTGGAGACAGAAGCATGGTAGTTACAATAGGCATATGACAATATCAGGGGGACCGCATAAACGGTTGCCCTTACTCAATGACTTGCCAAGTTGAAGGAGGCCTAGGCTCTAAAGGAACAGGTGGACGTTGTGCGCCAGAAAGAAGCAATTCTTAAAGCGCGCATCCAGCCTAAGCTCGAGGAAGCATTCACGGTCACTGCCACAATAAATCCTGATACTAGCGGCCCTTTCAGAACAGTCCATGGTGCTTGGAATAAGGTCTCACCCAAGGTAGTATAGGAGGGTGCTGGAACCAACTTTCCACACCCTAGGGATGTCTTGATGAAGTCTGGGAAGTTAGCGAACTGATCCTGCACGCTTGCGCTGTTCCGTGCAACCATCTGTCCTTTGCGACTTATGCAACTACTTCCGCATAACTCTGTAAAGGGCGCAAAGGGATGCGGTCTAGATCCTTTATCCTTACTGTGGCTTTATTATAGATCTTAACTTAATTATGTGGGCCTAATATTCTTATTAATCATTCAACATTTATAATCAATGCCGCAATCATAAACTGTAAAGAGATGCATAAATATCACACAAACAATAAACACATAGTATTCCAGAATCAACTTATCTTTTATTAATCCTCTGCTCAAGTACAATCCCAACTCTACCCTACGCACTCAGCTGCAGGGTTCGCGCACACAACTGCAGACTCTACTAGGCCTCTGCGCACAAAGTTGCAGAGCCTCTCACTATTACTATGACCCAAGACTCAGACTTACAGACTCAGAGCGAATTCCTCCTTCAAAAACGCATATTACTTCTCAAAGCTAAGACTTAGACTCACTTTCCACTTGGAGCCTCACTCTATTTATACAATCCCATGGTTCGCAGACCATGGGTGGGCCGAGCCATTCTATATTTAATTACATTATTTTACGGCAGAGAACCCTAGACTCTCGTGCTCCGTGCCCACATTTTGCAGGGTCTTTACATTACATTGACAAAAACTCAGGCTTTAAGCCCCAAAACTAGCTATGGGGGGGTCTTTTGCCCAATAAGCCCCCAACGTAATCATTGTGACTCGTCCCGAGTCACTCGGCTGGTGCGGTGATTTTCGTGTGAATTCCATCCAGTAACTCCTACGCTTCGTTTACGTCCACAACACATTCTTTTGCTGTCCACTATATCAGTTGTACGCGAATCTCTGATGCATCATTGTCAGGGGCACCTTCTTGCCTTAGCGCATATGTACTCTACATCTGTGCCAACTTTCCCTCGATCGTGGTGGTGATCGTGAATGCTTCCCCAAGCTAAGGCTAGATGCACACTTTAAGCACTGCTTCTTTCTGGCGCGTGGTGTCCACTTGTTCCTTTAAAGCCTGGGCCTCCTTCATCTTGGAAAGTCGCTAAGTAAGGGTGACCATCTATGCAGTCCCCCTAATATTGTCATATGCCTGCTGTAACTGCCATGCTTTTGTCTCCAGACGCTGTATCGTTGGATCTTCATATAGTGAAGTGAGCGTGAAGAGGGACTGATCCAATAATCCTGCAATCCTGTAAAACGTTCTCTATCGGTTCCAACCCTGATTGAATAGTGCAGTGGCACTACTCTCTGTCTTTCGGGGGTGTGGAGGGCTGCGCCTTCAGCCACAACTCAACGATCTGCAAGTTCAACTCCAACTGAACCTTCGCAACCTCTTCCTGGGCCTTGCAGACTCTAACAGCTAGTTGGTGAATCTTTTCTGCTGTTGGGAGTATCGTCGGCACGACCAACTCTGGTATGCTACTATAGGCCTCCTCCACAGCCTATTCTAATCCCTTTGTTTGTGCGATTAGGTTGTCGTGCTGCAGGCTGAGTTTTTCTAAATTTAACTTCTGCTCGCTCAAGACTTGGAGGGTGTGGCCCTCCTTGGTGCGAAGCTCAGCAATTACCCCATCCTGTAGTCGGTATAGGATTTCTCTGGGAAGGGTGGCCAAATTCAAGATCTAGCCCTTCGCTTGACTTGTCGTGGCCCGGTCGCCCTCAGTTGCAGCTAAGACTGTGCCTACTGGTAACACCAAATTGTTTTTTGTACGGGTGCGCAACATCTGCTCGGCTTCAGATGTACCTGCCGCAACAGTGGTGTCATCATTCTTGGGGGTCACACCTGTAATGCCTACACCTGTGCTTTGAGTGCCCCCAACACAGTTATCTGCTCTGACATTAATTCTTCCAAAGCATCCTTTATCTTTGGGACCTTTTTCTTTTTCCGCGGGGCTGGCTCCTCCTAGTCATGCGACCTCTTGAGTTGAGTCGATGTCGGTGCCGGGTCTGTGCATTCTTCCATATAATCCTACCCCTGTATGTCCTGCTCCGTGGAAATTTCTTGGCTTCCCTCAGGCTCTCTAATTGGTGCGGTTGTAGTTTCTGCCATCTGTGCTACCGCTGCTACCTTAGCCATCTTCCGCTGCGTGGCCGCTTCTTCCTCCTAGAACCTTCTCTCCGCCAGCTGCATGATGCGCAGCTTGATATCCTTCTTTCACTGCTATGCTATGATATTTTCCATTTCTACCAAGTCTGGGGCACACCACTCTAGAGGCCAGGACTCCATTACTGCAAAGATCGCATCATCCATTGCGATGAACGAGAGCTTCGCCCATGTTCGTGCGGGATCTTTACGCACTCGGATTTATAGGTTATGCATATCCGCCTTGAACTCTGCCACACCCTGTAAGCTGTTATGGACTGTAGGGGACAAGCGTGGCCTACGATTGATCCATGTTCATATACTCACCTCTACGAACACCTAAAAAACCTTTATCTCGCGAATCCTCATCGCGTCTTTCGTTGCCCAGAGTGAGGTGTACCTTGCGGCTTCGGGTAGGTGACCCTTAACCGTGGGAAATTGGCTGTCCATTGGTAGTTCTCCTGCAACCAATAGGATGGAAAAGAGCACCACGCAAGTGGAAGGTATTACCCTACTCTTGGCCCTCCCTACAATTTTTCAAGAACTTGTTATAGAGGAATTGCGCCCAGTTGAATTGGACCCCCTCTTCCCATTGCTCTACTAACGCAATGACAGATGCTGGCACTTCGTTTGCGCGACATTTCCTCATCAGCTTGTCGGCTAGTAGTTGCGTGGCTATGTGCACCCCTTGGTCCTTGATGATTGCGATGGTGTACCCTCACTTCCTCTTCTCCAACTTATATTTGGCCTTCATAGCTTCTGCGAGGGCCAAGTCACTGCTCTTGCCTGCTATGGTTGCAGGGTTGTTTCCTTTGATGGGCAACTGAGAAATCTAGTGGATTAGATCGATCGTGATGGGAATCGGCTCTTCCAGCCAGAGATACCCATCATGTACTAGGCATAGTAGCTGCCAGATGACAAAAATAATGACGAGCGTGCAGTGGTAATGGGGTATCCACCATAGATGGAGTAGCCCAGCCTTCTCTACACTGCGTAGCCATTTTTGCTTCAGTAATTTCTCCGTGTCCAACTGTGGGAACTTCTCGCCACCCGCGAGGTCCTAGCATTTGAACTTCATATTAGGTACCCATCCCAACGACCGACCTTCAAACCTTATTTCATCAGAAAGGAGTGGGGTCTGGAGCGCACTCTTCGTGGCCTCCAGGTCCTTTTGGTATCTTGGCTTTCCCCTTCGAGGGGGGATGTAGGGGGGTAACTTTGTTGTCGAAGGTACTTGGGAGACATTCTATGCCTCATCATACTGTGCTTCAATTTGGGCGATTAGGGCTTGAAAATCTTCCTCCTCCTCCTCCTCTGTTTCAAGGGTGACAACTTTTCCCTTCTGTGTCATTGATAATTTACTAAACCATGGGTTCCACAGTGATACCCAGGCTGGCCCCATTGTCTGCTTGTCTTTCTATGGTCGCGGCGTGCGTGGTGACTTTGGAACCTCTGGTGTAGCTGCTGCTCTCTAGGATCCTCTTGGACCATACAGGGCTCTGGGGTAACTTCTGCAAATCGCACTCTGGTTCTCGCAGTTTTCATCGTGGTTCCACTGGATCCATTCGGTTGCGTACTCATGGGTGACAAGAGTGCTTGGTACTCAATGCTTTGTACTAGCTCAAATCTTAAACAACCAAGTGTTGCCTCAAGGCTAACCCATGGGATTTTATAGTATCGTTTGAACTTGAATTTGACCATTCCCTCCACTTCTGAGTCATTAATACCTTCTTGGAAGCAGATCATCCCGAATATAGCTCTTAATTCCTGTCTTAATTGCCCACCACCCGCTCCTTTTTGCCTTAAGTTGAACCTCTTGTCATGAACAATCACATCAATGGTCACCTTCCAGCCTACCTGCGCAACAACACAACCCCTTATGCGCGACCACGACCCCTGTGACATACTGCCCCTACGCTTAACCTCCTTCCCGTCCAGCTTTCATACAGATTTGTTTATAGTCCCATGCTCTTTTTCAACTGCATGGTGTGCTGAGATTGTGATTTTTACAGATAGTCAGGTGGGCACCCCTTAATTACCCTCGCATTAGTCAGCGCCTCGCGTTCTTCTTTATACACTGTGCTCCCTCGGTTCCTTTGTCTAGTGAGGTGCGGCCATAGCCATGGTATCAGAGCCACAAATACTTCTAATGTAGTAGTATGGCTGCCTCCCTCTTGTCCTGTCGTACTTGGTTTCTTGGTGCAACCTGCCTGTGTGATTTCGGTTTCTAGTTTGTTGATTTCTTCGTCTAAGTTCTTGCTTTTCTTCTTCAGGCGTACCCGTTCTTCTTAGAGTTTGTGAAGCTCAAGGTTCCCTCGCTGAATGGCTTCTTGAGTCTACATATGTTTGTTCTCATGCGGTTGCATGATCTCTTTGCTTTGGTTCTCGCGTGCTATCGCAGTTATGGGAGTTATTACGTGAGGATTGTTTCCCAAAGCTATGGCCTCGACTCTACTCGTTGTCTTCAGAATTGTTTCCGTGCTCAGGTTCTTGTACATGGCCCTATAGGCCCATGATACCACTGGCACACGCAGGTCCCAATTATTTCGTCCTGCGTGGTAAACTCTATTCATGATTCCGCATAGCTTTTGAATGCTTCGACATGGAATATTTGGGGTGTGCATCACTTTTCCTGCTGCCACTATGGGTTCTGATTTTCGATCCTTAGTTTGGATGTGCTTGCACAACAAACGTCTGCATCCATTGACATAGGTGGGCGTGCAAACTACATCATCCTGGTTTCCCGGCTCTCATTCGACTCTGGGGACTTCCAAACTGTAAGCGCATTCGTCTTCTACATTCGTTCTAGTTTCCTATAGTCTTATGGTGTGTACTCCACCATCGTGCGTGTGTCGCACGCAACGCCCATTCCAGCACACCGTACTACCACTGTTCCGGTACTGCACTTTCAAATTCATCTAAGAATTCATCCACCGCTGTTACTCCATCATATGTTGGCAGTTCTCTTTCTTTTGTTGTCACACACCATAGTGATCTAATCATCATGTTGCAATTCAACGTTGTCACATCGTGCAATCGGTTCTGCCAGTGTTCTACTTCTTCATCTAAATTTGAAGTACATGAACTGTCACGTTCCCATGAGATTCTCCTATTTGTAGTCGGGTTCACTTGATCCTGGTCTTGCGCCATTATCTAGTAAATGCAATCTAGCTCATCGTCATGCATAGGTTTAGTGTAGCATGCTCCTTCGATTGGATCTAGTGGAACTACTACGCATAGGGATTTTTTCTCGAATATCATCTTCCGCTTCTTCAGATTGATGACTCCATTCATATCAGTGGCCCAGTCTATTCCTAGCAACGTGGGATAAGGATTGCTGTCATCAACAATCTCTATTACTTCAAAGTCCATCTGCGTGCTCGCGCCTTCGATATCAACTATTACCCCTTGCAATCTCCCCATAGGAAAAATCTTCTGTTGGTTCGCCATTTGTAATTGAATAGGGGACCACTGTAATGCGGGCCTTCCCATGCGTTCCCATGTCTGCTTTGGTAACACATTCGCAGCTGAACCCAAGTCTAGGATTACCTGATCCATTTCGTATTCACCAATATGTGCTGTCAATCTCATCTCCCTTCCAGTGCGTAAGGTATGCTTTCCCAGTTTCTGGACTATGCGCGGTTCAACCAACCCTCCACACCTAGTGATCAACTCTTGTAGTGCTTTGACTGCCTTATTATCACGCAACAGCTTCATGCATGTCTCTAAAAAGGTAGTAATCATAGAAGGATCCATTCCTGGCTCTGGTTGATCCTTACTACCTAAAGTAGAGGCCTTCACGAAGCTCTTCTTAGCTTCCATAAATGTCACCTTTGCGCATTCCAAGTCAAACTCAGGTTCCTTTGTAGGAGCCTTGCAAACCCATGTATCTTCCTCAGGCTGCATCCCCTCATCTTCCCTTATGGTCACACCACTTCGGAGCATCATGTTCATGTTGGGGTCTTCCTCGTGAAGTTCAGAACTCATCATTTGGATATTCTGAGTCGGAGGAGGTTGGAGTACTCCTTTCTCGTGCATATGTGTGATATTTGTAGGATAATCCACGGGTTCATGATCAAACTGAGCACATTAAAAACAAGATATTCTCGTTGGGTTGGTACAATTGCGAGCGTAGTGCCCTGGTCCTCCACAATTGTAATAGATTAACTATCTGCAACCCCTTCTTGGCTGCATTCCTCCTCGTCCTCGACCTCAGCCCTGAAATCTAGCGTGTGTCATCCCTGCGGCTGGGTTGAGGTCTCACATTTCTGTCTGCATTCTATAGGCTGGGGTCTGCTCCATCATAAACTCGTAGCTGCGACATGTATGCTCGTCGTGGCCCACTGACCTACAAAAATTACAAAATAACTACTATGGAGTCTGTGTATACTTCTGCAACATATGACAATTGTTCGTCATGTGTTTTCCTCCTATCTGATAGATCACACAACATAACACGGGTTTTGTACTTGGCCCTGCCTGTGCTTCTAGTCTCAACGACATCGGTTCCCCTCCTACCAAGTTGTTCGCGAATACTAGACAGTGATCCTTATCGTGGCCCTGACCTTTGCATTTGATACACCATACTTCATCACGCGCCTCTGGCCACGGTTCCCTATTTTTCTTCAAACTCTGCATCTCCAAGCATAGATTTTGTAGTTGCACATGGATTTGTTGAACTCCCAGCCCAGGGTCTTGTATCAGGGTCTCATGTAACCTCATCACCATTTCGAATGCTTCAGCCTGGGTTGAAAGCTTCTGTTGTGACAGTGCCATCCTCAGCTGCAGTGTCAAGGATTCCACCAATCATGTGCGGTGCTGCACGTCTGTGAGCGTAATATTAGCCTCGCGTATCATACCCTTCAGTTGCTGATCCAGAAACCAGGGGGTCTTGCCTGGAAGCATCGTGATCTCTTTAAATCCGATGATTGACTACGTCTCTGATTTCGGCCGGCGAAATTCTATGTTCAGCGCATTCTGGATCTCTGTTATTCCTACATTTGGGTGATCATTCGAGTGCTTGATATACCATGTCAACATGGAATCCTATAGTGTGCCTTCTTAATGTTATCATCCGTGACCCCTTGTGCTTCCCACATTGCTCTTACCACGAACCAGAATTGATCCAGATCCTCATTTCCTACTCCTTTGAATACGGGTAGCTTGATCATGCTCGCCATGCTGTACTGCGGTGTTGGTGGAGGTGGGGCGGGTGAAGATGTAGGTGAAGGGCATGAAATGGGTGGTGGTGTAAGTGGAGGTGGTAACTGCAGAATTCACTACCTTATCAAACTGACCGCACTTCTCGGAGAGACCTGAGCGAGCTCTTCCTCGCTCTCTCACGAAGGTGAAATCAAGGGACTATTTCCTCTTTCCCCGCTACCTTTATAGATCCTCTCGCTCTGCGTCATTCCAAACATTTATGTATTCACATCTTCACATAACAACATCTTAATCCAGGTATTTAGGGATTTAATGTACCTACCTCGTGGTCCCTTGAGAAAACGTCGCTCTGCTTCACTGTAGCTCATGGTCGTGTCTATCGCAAACTCAGTGATAAATTCCCCTATTATCCGATCGAGCCAATGGTCCACAACTCATGCGATCTTATCTTTTGATTTATCTAGTCTGCGCACTAATTCCGGAGTCCTCACTATCGGTTGATCAAGCTTGTACCTTCCCTGGCTGTCGGCTAACCTCACGATCCACTTTTGCAATTCAGAAGAGAAGGACGCGAAGAAGATCTCGTGAAGCTTCTTGTCTAACCACTCTTCAATTTCCTCCTTTGTAGGGTTCCAATGGCATGACATTAGACATCCCTTAGGCAGATCTCAGTCCTGAACTGATCCTGCTACTCCGCACAGCCGTCTGTCCTTCACGACTTGTGAACCTACTTCGGCGTAGCTCTGTAAAGGGCACGAAGAGGTGCGGTCTAGATCCCTTATCCTTTCTGTGTTATTATTATAGATCTTAACTTAATTGTATATACCCAATATTCTCATTAACCATTCAATATTTATAGCAAGTGCACGCAATTATAAAACCATAAAAAGATACATAAAAATAACACGAGCATAAACACACAGTATTTTAGAATCAAATTATCTTTATTAATCCTTTGTTCAGATACAATCCCAACTCTGCCCTGTGCACTCAGCTGCAGGGGTCCGCGCACACAGCTGCAGACTCTACCAGGCCTCTGCGCACTCAGCTGCAGATCCTCTTACTAATACTACGACCCAAGACTTGAACCTACAGACTTAGAGCAAATTCCTCTCTCAAAAACCCATAATACTTCTCAAAGCTAAGACCTAGACTCCCTTTCCACGGACCATGGGTAGGCTGACACATTGTATATTTAATTACATTATTTTATGGTGGACAACCCTATACTCTCGCGCTCGACGCCTGCATTTTGTGGGGTCTTTACATTAAATTGACCAAAACTTGGGCTTTAAGCCCCAACACTTGCTATGGGGGGATCTGTTGCCCAACAGTGACAAATGCATCATACTGATTCAGTTTGGATGCTTTTTTAGTTCAAGAAGTTGCAGTAGAAAAAACACTAAAGAGAAGTGTTGCATGCAAAAAATTCCAAAGGTACAAGAGCAGGATAGAGTTGAATTTCTTTCTTGTTGAGAGGGAGTGTTGAAAATAACAACAAGAAATGTTAAAACATCATCTAGAAATTCCAATTTAATTTGTCCTTGAATTAAATTGTAATTTCATTCTCATAGCGACTTGTAATAATTAATTAAGTTAAATTGACTTAATTGACTTAGAAGATTTGAGTTGGAAGTCTACCTAGAGTCATGTAGAGTGATCCCTAAATTTTAGGGGCCTAGGTTGAGTTCTTTTGAGTTGTAATTAATTAAATCAATATAACTGAGTTATAGTTAGTTAAACTAATTCTAACTATTGGAGGAACTAGTAGAGGTTTAGTAGTGGAGTAGTGCACCAATGCACCACAGCCACCACACCAGTTAACTAAAGATTCACTCATAAATAACTCATGCATGTCAGTCAGAGGAAGACCCAGTTGAGACTAGGGTGCAGGGAAAGTGTACTCTCAGTTGTATAATTTTCCAAGTTGTACAGATGGTGCATGCAATCAATTGAGGACCTATGTTTGGATTGTGCAGTTATGGAGGAAGGGTTTCCCATTAAATATGGGCTAATTCTCTTAGGAATTGCACAAGGAAGTAGAGGCTTGGTAGACAATAACATTGACTAAGTGTTAGCTTGAGCTGGCTTGTGAGGCAGAGAGTTATATTATACTTGTGCAGGGGTTGTTCTAGTGTGAACAAGCATTGTATTTTCTTTTCAATTCTTCTTGTTAATGCAATATAGATAGTTGTAATTTTGAGCAACTACTTTTCCTAGAGAAATATTGTGTTATGGTTGATTGATATTCTTCCTTTTCTGCTTATTTTTTTCATCGATCATTTTTTAGTTTCCTCTGAAGTGTAGAGTAGATTCTTATCTTGTATTTTAGCATATTACATAAGATTTTGAATCTACAATGATGGGAAAAGATTCAATGAATGATATGCTCATCGATTCCACAAGCTTCTTCCCACAATTTGAGCAAAATAATGATAATTCTTTTTCAATTTTGACATGTTTATGCTTTGCCTACAAAACGTCCAATTGTGAAGATAGAGAGCTAATGATATCAATTTTGAATTGATGCTCTAGTTACTCCACCATTGGTTGACTTTTGTACTACTACAAAAGCATATTGGGCCAATGTTTTGTTCCTTAATGACCATATCGAACTTCTCAAGCAAAGCGTCAATATATCATAAAATGTTTCGTTTGAAATATATCCCTTTCCCATAAGGTTCAACATGTCTACACAATCATCCCTCATTCCTTGGATCATAATAGTCTTCAAAATATATTTATCCAAATCACTGTGCTTGGAACTCTATAAATTATATTGGAGCCACTCGACATAGTCCTCTAAGATCTCAACTTCTTTCCAAGAAATCCTCAAGAGTTATCCCTTTGATCTTTGGTTATATAGTAGTTTTGATACTTTCCTAGTGTTATCTCAAAATCAGACCCTGGAAGGCTGCAAACCAGGAAGACTTCAAGTAACTGTTTCAAACCAATCTTTTGACTAAGGCTTAGCCTCCTCAGCCTGAGAGGGCTCTCTCAAAGGGTTATTGATTTTGACTAATAATAAGATGGCTAACTCTTGTGGAATAACATTGACAAATATGAAGGCTGGATAAACATTACATAAGTTTCCATTGGGCCTATGGAGTAAATCATACTTCAGTAAACAATGATACTACCTTTACATAGAATTTAGGGCACTTAGCATTTAGATGTTCAGAATACAACTCACATAAAACCACAGTTCATAAATGCATACAGGAAATCAGAGCACAATCAGTGAATTCTGAGTGATTACACATCTATGCAACTGTAAAAGACATTAAGGAAAGAACAAATCACACATTCTGAACATGGAAATCCTTCATGAATCCCGAGAAGAAAAGAAGACAACTTATATTACTGAAAATGGGTCTTTACATAAGCCAAAACAGTCCTCTGTTATAAATTTTCCAACCTTCATTACATTGCTGTTTCAGCTATATATAGAATCCTTATTCTAACTAATTTGAGCTTCCTCCTCCAGCATGAGGGGAATTTGATAACTCTATAACTACCTCTAACGACACCTATCAACTATTTAACTAACTATTACATACAATAAAGTGCTGACTGGAGTTTTAAAGAGTTCTAAATTAACTATAACTCTAACTCCATTTTCCATGCATAGTAGCTTCTCCTTGTTCTTTGACACCTGGTACTCTTTCGACTTGGATGAGCTGGATGTTTAATACTCCATATTGACCTTGAACGCTGAATCTTTTAACTGCTCAGTAGTATTAGGAGATGTCCCTTGCTTCTCGGTTCCGGTTTTCCTCAAATTGCTCGAATGTACAGCAGCATGTCTTCTAGCCTTTAATAACCCAAAATATGGAACACTGCCACATTCTTGATGTGTTGTAGGCTGCATCGATGGACATGTGTGCAGGCAAAAGTTCCTTGTATGCAAATCATTTAATACCTTTTGAACGGTGATAAAGGGGCTTTACAACAAAAATTTGAACTTGGGTTAAAATATTCCACCTTTTTAGAGGTAAACCTGTCTTGATCTGAATGACTATTGTAGCTCCATCTGATGTCTTGCATACCCTTTAGGTGTCCCTCTTTCAAAATTCCCGTTCATAATATAAAACTGCCTATCTGCGTTAAAATCATCACCTACAGCAGTTTCGTAGCGCGCTACAAAACTGTTGAATTATTTGAAAACAACTTGCTTTTGACCCGAGATCTTAATATGATCATACCTGTCCAGTGTCACAAAATGAATCTACCAAAACTCCTACAAAATACATTTCCATCTCAGACCTGAAAATCTGTGCTAGCAAGATTATCCAAGCTGTTCCAATGAGTACCACTTCTCAAACAGTGACAGGATTGAGGTTGAGAAAGAACACGAGGCATCATAATCAAAATGAACTGATTATAGCATACTATCAGTTCGTGCAGGTAGCCTCCTAAAAAAATTGAGTGATACTGATGGGAGCTTGTTACGAGATCTCAGATGCCCCAGTAGGTACACACCAACAATCATTTCCACTGCTTGAAAGGGGGTGACATACAGAACTACAACAACAAGTAAGAAAAAAGTTATAAATATAGTCGTAGCACGAGGATCTCTCCAACTCAAAAGGGCTTGCAGCCTTTCTCCCTGTGTAGCTAAATCTCCAACCACAGTTTGAATCCTTCCTGCAACACTTCTCAAACGATCATACCGCATCCTCACAATGTCAGCACTTCTAGAGGTAGGGAATGTATCAAATTCCTCATCAAGTTCATCTGGATGAACTGCCTCTACATGAGAGAGGTGGGTGTCCATGTGGGGTGGATGCCGGGGGCGATAGTGAAAATGCCAAATGCCAATTAGGGACATATATAGGAATATTGTTGGCAGTATTAACTTTGGATACCAGACAAGAATGAAGAACAAGATATGCACTAACACAGTAGTAACAGGGTTCTTCCAATTGCATATATCATCAAACCACTTGCCTGCAGCTATAGGTCCAGATAGTACAAACATTATGCGGAAAAAGTTTGCTTTACTGCGACGCATGCTCCACATATGAGAATCCAAATCTAGCATATACTCCACCACTTCCTTTCTAAGAGGTGGCTTAGCCCGATTGAGCCGCATTGCCACAATATTCATTGCTTGGTACCTCAGGTTTTCTAGCTGAGAAACAAAAAGAGGATGTAAATAGTGCATCTTTGGCAGCAAAGGTTGCGTGTAAATTTGCATCATGTTAACCAAAGAGGAACATGTGAAACGAACTGCTAGTTGAAGATCCCCCATCTTTTTCACTCCTGAATTGTGCAACACCAGCAGAGGATAGGAATGAGTGTAAACCCTATCAGTCTCTAAAGTAGACAGACGAATACGCACCTTCCCAATCCTTGCATCCTTGGCTCCCGAGTTCTTATCAGATGCTCCTCGAATTTGCCAATTATCAAAAACTCCCACTGTTATAACAGTGCAAGGATCATAAACTTCCCAAGTATATTGCTCATTCCACTTTGGGTTGAAGCTGTCAATAATTGTCCTTGTCCTGACCCACTTCTAACCATATTTGGCAACGCAGTAGGTGTCAGTAGCCCCTCGCCCGTATTTTGTTTTCATGGGAAGCAGGTTTTGGGCACTCAATATACCAACCTCCAAAACACCAATATAAGGCTTCCACAACTGCTTAGCAGTGGGTCTTAAATCACTACTGTAAAGAGTAGATTCATCAAGAACATGATACCCACCATCGAGACATACTCTCAAATGAATCCTACTTGCAAACTTGATTTCCTTCTTCTTCTCCCCCTCTGAGGCATTATGCTTTTCAAGGTTATACCACCTAGAGTTAACAATCCTGTGATCAAGACGCCTCTCGACTACCATCAAAGCAATGCTGGTCTTGCCCAAGACTTCATATTTATTAGGACCCAACCTATCCTCCACCATAAGGATCAGATGATCTTCAAAGGGCTCTGCAACTACAAAGACCAAGTCCTCATTCCAAAGGGGATTGGTGGACCTATTCTGAGCAATCCTCGTCTTCAAAATCTGGCTTCCCAGCTGAACCTTAACACAGAGCTCAGGGTACCTCCCCTTGTCACTCAGCTGCAAGTCCTGTGCTTCAATCACATTCACCCTGACATACCATAGCTGGGGAAATAAATAAACCTTGGATCGAATGTTTGTCAAGCCATCGCTATGCACTGCAGCTGCATCCGAATGCCATGCTTCTGGAAATGCCTCGTCTGTTCCAAAGATGGGTGAAACCAGTGCTCCCTAAAACGTATAAACCCGTGTCGACCGAAGTCCAAACCACATGGGACAACTTTTACATCACGCTTGCTAAGTGCATAGTTGACAACTGCCTCATTCTCTGCCACAGCAATTGAGCAAGTTGAGTATGCTACAGAACCTCCTGATTTTGAGCCTGCATCCGCCACGTCAATTGCTGCGAGAAGTAACTGCTTTTGCAGAAAAGCACCTTTCGTTATATCTACCGCACTCTTCTTACTTTTCACATTTTCATCTTTTCAAATGATACCAGTGCCGCTGCAGGATGCATCTAACAACACCCTCTCAACACTTTTGGCAGCTTTTTGCCATCACAGTTGAGGATTATGCTGTTGCTGGGTGCTGAAACCCTCTACGGAGCCAAGCACTACACACAAGAAAACCCTGTTTCTAACTCTGTTCTGCTATTGTATAAACACCATAGCGGAGAAGTGGAATGTTACAACAGATTTTTTAAATTTCAATACACCCATATGCAGAGGCAAGGAGAACCAATTGTCAAGATCAAAATGGTTCATTGTCTGTTCTCAAAATAGTCCCTGAATGTTCTGATAATTAAATTTATTCTTGATGAACCAATGTAATGTCAGTCTTAGAACACTTCCGCAGTTTAGATGAGACCAATCAAAGCATTATTCGCAATCTTATCAGTAGCCAAAACAAGTGTAGTACTGGCTCCAAATGGTATGAACATTAATGCCCACTCCCTGCCCATGGAAGCAAGGCCAATGCTGAAATATGACTTGCTTCTTGCTGGTTTCATCCAACATGACAAACATTTCCAGGTAGTATTTCATTCTTATATGATCAGAAAGCATGATATTCCCCGAAATATTTCTCTTCCAACATTCCAAGCTTCAAATATGTAGACATCATGACATCTTTGTTATTAGCGAGCCACATGTTGTCCCAGCTGTAGTGATAAGGTTGAGAGCAATAACTAAATTCTTATTACAGTACCGAAGAGTGTACTAGTTCTTCTAGTCCTCCACATCATACAACAGAGTGTCCTTTACAGGCACATATCTTGCATCCCTAGACAACTTCTCTAACATTGCATAGATATCCTTTGTTTGAGAGTGCGTTCGGTCTCCTATGACAAAAGTATGCACTGTGTTTTTAATCTCAATCCACCTGTGATAGAGAAGAAACACGGGACTTCCATCCACAGGAACCGTTTGAGAAATTTAAAAAAAACGAATGTTCAGGATTTAAAACATTTTTTCTTCAATGATAACAGTGGCTCCACTTGGGATAGTGTGCCCTTGTGGTACACTAAGAACTCGTAGGTCCAGTGCTTTGTCCTTTTTATAACAAACATGGATTTGCTTGACAAACATCCCCTTCAAGCTTCTTGGGCCTTCACCTCGGGCTTAAGCTTGATGATTATTGTAGGAGAAAGGAATCTACATCTACTAAAAAAAAAAAATTGCTCAGTCAACCTTGAGCTTATTTGTATATTCCTACCTACCTACCCTATCCATTTCAAACTTCTTTCAAGCTCAATCAATGTGAAATTTCCAATGTAGCCAATCATTTGTCTTATCTGATATTTGAGTTTTTTTACTGCATCGGAGTTCAGAGCCACTATGATATTGTGATGACCATTGCCACTCAAATTGCCTCTGATCTTCATAGAAAAGCTTAAACACTGGAGAGTAAAACTCTTCCATGTATTCAACTATAGGATCCCATAACACATGATCAGCTTGATGATTCTTGTAACTTTCTGGCTGTGCAAACTGATCTTCAAGAACAGTGTCCTCTTCCTCAATCGTGAAAGAGAAAGGAAGAAACACCCTCTCCTTATGTTCTGACATAGAAACCTTCTGAAAAGAATGATCATGACCATGAAGACTATATGATTGAATTTGACCTTGTAGACCTTCAATGTCTTTCTCAATGTCCTTAGCAACTTCATTAAAAAATTTCATCTTATCCTCTGCCTTACACTCAAATGATTTTAGATACGAGGACAAGGACAAAGAAAAAATTTCATCTCTTTCTCCATTACTATGATCATTATTCCATTGTTTGAAACCTTGAATTGAAGGAGATTTTGCCACCGCAATCTGATCTATCTATCCATTCCTCCAAAAACATAAGCCAAAAGTCTTCAAATGACTTAATGGATTTGGTAGGAAAGCTTTCAATCCACCGTTTACATTTCCCTTGAAATGAATCATAAAATAACATAATGCAAACATCCTCATGTTTAACTCTAAGAAGCTCTGTAAAATCACAAAAATCTGATATATGCTTCAAAGTTAAACTCAAATCTTCTCCATTGAATTTTGGACCATTCCTTAGAAAATATGCATCCTTGGGAAAATGATTTGGGAAACCATGAATTCCTGAAAAATTTATGCATGCATACCTTGAAATAATAATGGTAGCATCTGGGTCCTTCATAATTCCAGCGGAATCACCATGAATCTATGAATTTTGAATTCTTCAACAATGGAGTCACCAAGGTAGATTTGCAGCCTCAAAAATTCTCCTCAGCTCCTGCTACCTTCAGAAGTTCAGTCTCTTGATTTCGGGAATGAATAATCTTCAGACTCCCGACAGACGCACCAAAATGTTATCTCAAAATCAGACCCTGGAAGGCTGCAAACCAGGAAGACTTCAAGTAACTGTTTCAAACCAATCTTTTGACTAAGGCTTAGCCT
>APFE030972244.1:0-21686 GCA_000404065.3 Pinus taeda
GAAGCTGGTTGATCCTCCATTGGGAACCAAACCAATTGGTTGCAAGTGGGTCTACAAGAACAAGTATAAAGCTGATGACTCACTTGAAAAGCACAAAGCCAGGCTTGTGGCAAAAGGTTTTGCATGGAAGGAAGGGGTTGATTATGAAGAGACTTTTTCCCCCACAACAAAATGGGCTGCCATTCAGACACTCTTTGCCCTAGCAGCTCATAACGGTTGGAAAGTCCATCAAATGGATGTCAAAACTGCTTTCTTGAATGGAGATCTAAAAGAGAATGTTTTTATGTCTCAGCCTGAAGGATTTGCTGTGAAAGAACATGAACATAAAGTATGCAAACTTGTGAAATCCTTGTATGGCCTCAAACAAGCACCGCGAGCCTGGTATGAAAAATTAACTGAGCATCTTCTGAAACTCAATTTCAAACATTATGATCTTGATGATGCAACTTTATTTGTCAAGAAAGTTGGCAAAACAGTTGTATATCTTGTGGTATATGTAGATGATCTTTTGATGACAGGGAACAATGGAAGCTACATTGCATCCATAAAGAAGGAATTGAAGAAAAGTTTTGAAATGACAGATTTGGGCTATGTTCATTACTATCTTGTTATTGAAGTAACTCAACATCTGAAGTCCATATTCCTTTCTCAAAAGAAGTACATTGGAGATCTGTTGAACAGGTTTGGCATGACTGAATGCAATCCTCTGACTACTCCAATGGAACAAAACTTTAAGCGCACATCCATACAAGGAAAAGAATTTGATGATGCAACAAAGTATATACAGCTTGTAGGAAGTCTCAAGTACCTAACTACTACCAGACCAGACATTTCATTTGTTGTTGGAATTCTCTCCAGGTTTATGGAAAATCCTTGTGAGGGACATTGGTCTGCTGCAAAAAGAGTTCTAAAGTACTTGAAGGGAACTCAAGACTTTGGAATGAAGTATACACAGGTGGGTGACTTCAGCTTGATTGGATACTCCGATTCAAACTTCGATGGAGATAAAGAAACTGGGGTATCGACTTCAGGTTATGCTATGAGTCTTGGATCAGGAGCTGTCTTTTGGAGATCACACAAACAATCAGTTCCAGCAGATTCCACAACAGACGCAGAATATGTGGCAGCAGCTAAGGCAACAAAATAAATTGTGTGGCTTAGGAAAATTGTTGAAGATTTGTAGGTAAAACAAGTACAATCGACTCCACTCATGATTGACAATACCTTGGCAATAAAGTTGGCCAAGAGCCCAAAGTTCCATGATCAAACGAAGCACATCAATACAAAATATCATCTGATTCGACATCATGTTGAGGCCAAAACAATCCATCTTCGCCATTATTCCACTAATGAGCAAATTGCAGACATCTTCACCAAAGTGCTTGGAAGAGAAAAGCTTGAATGATTCAGAACGATGCTTGGACTCACCAACATCCCTTCAGATTAAGGGGGGGAATGTTGACACCTAATCATAGGGATTTAGTGAACAACTGTAATTAGTGTAAATAAATAATAGAGAAAATAGAGAGTCATCAGGAGATGAATTGAACAATCACTCCCTCTTGTATATAATAATGAACAACTTGAATGAATAATACAATTACATTTGAGGATTTACCTCTTGGCCTGACAAAAAAAAAAATGTAAATATTAAATAATCAAATATTGCTTATGTTAAATAGTCATTAAGTTAAATGAAAATACATGTCTAAAAGACATGTCTAGTCTTGAAAGGACGCCTGCCTAGGTATAAATGCAGGTCCTCTTTGAACTGTCATCATCACTTGTATATTTTTATATATATTATATTATTATTGCAAAATACCTTTTGTGTATTTATCATTTAAAGTCAACAAGCTATCAGCTTTGATGCTTCATTGACAAATAGGTTCAAAGAACTTGTCGCAAAGGAAGCATCAAAATCTCCAGATGTAGCAGTCCAAACTGAAGAAACAAACATAAATACCACTAATATCGCAGTTGAGGAAAATCCAAACCATATCGAATTAAAAACATACTCAGAGGTTGTTGTTCAAACAGAGGACACTCCAAATAAGGATTCAGTAGTTAAGTCAACAACAACCATGCTTGATGGAAATCAGGTAACTGCCATAAGAATGTTTAAGGAAGTTCAAACAAGAAAAAATCCTTATCTACATCTGAATCACAAGAGTAGATGCCTTAATAAATTTAGAAATATATATCACTCAGAACATAAACAAACTTATGGTCCAAAGAATACTGAAATAAACTCAGTCTAGTCATACGATAACTATTCACCACACAGCTCCAAGGGTTAGAAGATTTCCCAGAAGATTAATCTAGGATGGTCTGATCCGTTTTCAGTTATTGCTCAGAAAATCATATTGTCTTGTATCAACAAAGATAAAAGCTTAGAAACAAAAAGATATGTCGATCAACAAAAGAGAACCGATCCTTCATCAGTAAGCTTTGAGGACAAATATTTTTGAAGGGGAAGGCAATGTAACAAACTAAATTTATATAAAAATAAATGCAAATAATGTAAAAAACAACAAATAAGATTAATGATTAATTAGTTAGCAATTAATGAAAAGGTATGTCCCTAAGGACATAACCGTTAGTGAATGGGTACTTACATTGCTATATACACAAGACCCTCATTCTCATTTGTATCATCCTACATCAATTCTTTATAGAATATACAATTTACATTTACTATCCTACAATGGATGTATTTTTCTACGAAGTATTGTAAATATTTCCAATGTGTATACAATTTTTGGTCGTTACATGGTCATTTTAAATTGATTGGAATTAGAGTGCTCCCCTTCTCCTTCACTTTCAACATCAACTTCATCTGGATCATCGTCTTGATCTTTTTTGTTTCTTTAATGTTGCTATCATCTTCTTTATTATCGATCTCGTTTAACTTTTGCAAATGATTTTTCTAAACGCTGAAATGCTTCTTTAATTTGACTAAAATTCTCCATGAATTCAAGACGTGAACGTAATGGCATATTGTGTGGCAAACAACGTTCAAAGACTCGCATGGTTATATTGTGCAGCATGGCTCTGATACCACTAAAGCAACAAAACTTATAGCTTGTTGGCTTGAATGTAAAAATACACAAGAGTTAATATAATCACAATAGTTAATTCTAAGCAAGTGTCATTTTGTGACTGGGCATGTCTAAAAGACATGCCTTTTCACGTAACTAATGACTACTTAACATAAATATTACTTGATTATTTAGTATTTACATTTATTTATATTTATTTATGTTTATGTTTATTTTATACAATTTATGTTCGTAACAATTTCTAGATAATTCACACCTTTCTCAATTAATTTTGATTAAATAACCAGATTTCCTAAGTTTAGACTTAGGAAATATTTAAAAAGTAGGCTAATAATCTAATTGAGACATTTCTAGGTGGAATTTCTAGAAATGATTTGTGGGTTATGAAGAACTCTTGTGTTTTAGCCTCTCCACAAAGTTTTGAGACTAGGTCACTTCCCATTCTACCAAAAATAACACTCCCTCTTAGCGAGGAAGGTGTTCTAGTGCTGCATATTTGCTACAACACAATGTCTTTGTATTACCCTTGGTACGTTGCTGTTAATTTTAGGTATGTTCTATGCTTAGAGCAATTTATTTCAATTTTCACAGTTAGCTCCATATCTTTTCCAGATTAGCAATCATATCAACATTAAAGTAAACTGCAAATAGAACATAAACATAAATCACAGAAGACAAGCCAAGACAAGAGGACACAAGATATGGCGCTAGCCAGGGACAAACCCCAATGTGGGGAAACCTTTGATCAATTCTTCTTATATGTTTTTCAATAGTTCAGCATAGAGAGAGAGAGATAGTATGTTTACAACAGAAGTCAACACTTCGACTTATCTAGATAAGAGCATAGTTCATCTCTAAGAAGATGATACATGAGATCAATTGAAGACATGTTGCTTCAACTAATTCTCCAAGGTGACTCCTTCACCTATCGTTGTGCTGCATTTCGTCAACATGCTGCACCTCACCGCACTGCACCATGCTGCACCCATCATCACTATGCTACATCTCATCACGCTTCATTAATCATGACTGTACCCATCACTGTACTACATTATGTGCCATTGCTGCACCATGTTGCCATCCTAACATATGTGTTGGCTGCACCTTGCTTGCTTGTTGTCCCTTGCTTGATTGTTGTCCTTAGCATGCTAGTTGTCCCTTGCATGCTAGCTGTAACATTGTATGCTTGGTGTATTTGCTGCTAAGTACCATACAACTGTCCCAATGTTAGTTAGTTGTCCCTTGCATGCTGCTCTCCTTCGGAGACAAACGCTCTCGCTGTTTCGGCAGTTCCCGGCAGTTCTGGCAGTTCCGGCTGTTCTCGGCAATTCCGATAGTTCCGGTTGTTCCCGACAGTCCCGGCAGTTCCGGCTTTTCCGGCTTTTCCGACTTTTTCGGTAGTTCTGTATTTTCCAGTAGTTTCAACTTTTTCTGTAGTTCCAACTTTTCCGGCTTTTCCGACAGTTCCGACAATTCCGGCTTTCGGCCCTCTGGATCAGGGTAATGTTATTCCTTAGGATCTCTCCTCCTACTAAAACCCAAAGACAAGTAGAGAGAGGAAGAGATCCCAAGTGTGTTGAAATGAATTGAAGGCCACCTCTATTTATACTAAAACGTTGAGCACATGTGGGGTTTATTTGGTTGCTTGCCGACCTTGACGAATTGTCTTATAATGCAAATAAATTCATAACTCCATGAATACTTATCGGAATCGGATGATCTTTAGATCAGTCCTACACCTCTCGATGATAGGGATCCAAGAAAAATATCAGTTGCCATAAATAAGATGACTCACATGGAGTTTGGCCCTTGTTGCCAATTTTAACATTCCCTCTCAACTAGGGAGAACTCCATCGTTGATCCATATGTCTGACTGTACTATCCCTGCCATTAGTGCCCTGCACTGCTTTGCTCTGCTCTGCTTTGATCTGCTGAGCTCTGCTTTGCTAAACCATGAAGAAGAAGAATTGATCGAGAATGTCTCATACCATTCTCTACTGACCCAAAGTCAGTTTCATCTAAAGAGAGTGTGTCACATCATTCTTATTGACCTGAAGTCAATTTTATCGATCGCAGATCAATATCACAAGAGAGTGTCTCAAACCACTCACATTGATTCCAGATCAATGTCACAAAAGAGTATCTCAAACCACTCATACTGATCTCAGATCAGTTTCATTGATCCCAGATCAATGTCACAAGAGAGTGTCTCAAACCACTCATACTGATCCCAGATCAGTTTCATTGATCACAGATCAATGTCACAAGAGAGTGTTTTAAACCACTCATACTGATCCCAGATTAGTTTCATTGATCCCAGATCAATGTCACAAGAGTGTCTCAAACCACTCATACTGATCCTAGATTAGTTTCATTGATCTTAGATCAATGTCACAAGAGTGTCTCAAACCACTCATATTGATCCCAGATTAGTTTCATTGATCCTAGATCAATGGAGGTCATCCTGGCATAGGGAGTACTGTAGATACAGCGATGCGTCCATCGATAGTACTACTATGGTCCCTATCCTCATTTCCCTGCTCATTGATCAGATGAGAGGTACTTCCCATGAGACCCACACTCCATGGGTAGGATGCCTCGATAGGAGAACTAATCATCCTATCCACAGGAGAACGAATCATCCTGTCAGTGGATGCCACGGAGAACTAAACATCTTGGCCCACAGGAGAACTAATCATCTTGTTCCACAGTCGCCATGGAGAACAAATCATCCTGGCCCAAAGGAGAACTAATCATCATGTTCCATAGTCGCCACGGAGAACAAATCATCCTGGCCCACAAGAGAAGTAATCATCCTGTTCCATAGTTGCCACAGGAGAAATAATCATCCTGTTCCACAGTTGCCACGGGAGAACTAATCATCTTGTCCCATAGAAGAACTAATCATCCTGTTCATAGCGCACCACCAGGGGAGGGTGAGTCGCTCTGTGGTCGTATGTTGCTCTAGTAAGTACCCCAAGCCCCCCAAAGCTCCCAGAGCTCAATCCATGCAACATCCAGGACCCTTATAAGAAGGTCTCTCAACGACTCCAAGTCATTCGGGAAAGTCACATATTTGACCTTTCCCCAGGGCTTTGACAAAATGTCTGCAACCTGTACATCAGTCTCAATGTGATGGAGCCTCCTCGCTCATCGAATTACCATATTGCAGATAAGGCAGTATCTGATGTTTATCTGCTGGAGCAATCATCGAATACAGGATTCCTCAATAATCGAATCCCCCCTCTGGTTGTCACGAAGAATCACAATGGTATTCATCATGTGTACAAACAACTCACTTAAGAGCTTTTGCAACCATGCAGCTTCACACGAGATCATACTCGTAGCTGTGTATTCGGTCTCGGCAGTGCTTATAGCAACCGACTTCTACTTCCTGCTCATCCATGATATCAAAGCAGAATCCAAAGAGAACCAACACTGAGAAGTGCTCTAGTGATCCTCCACACTACCTACCCAGTCAAAATTCGAATAATCATGCAGTTTCATATTTCCAGTAGTGTATCTCAATCCATGAGAGATTGCGCCGCGAAGATATCTCAGAAGATTCTTGGCACCAATTCAGTGAGGCTCAACCAAATATGAGCTCACCATGCTAACTTCAAAACATATATCCGGACGGAAGTTCACCGAGAACATCAATGCGAATGAGTTTATGAAACTCAGAGGCATTTCCCAAATCTGGTCTGACATCACTACCATATAACTTCTGAAAGTTAAGATCCTCGAGGTAGTCATAGGCTTGCAGTTTATTATTCCACATCTGGAATCCAACTCCCTCTTACTTCTGCAAATGAGAGGGTCTGCACCTGTCAGAAATAGGTCGTCCTCATAAGGTGCTGGTACCAGACGCGAATGAGTTTATGAAACTCAAAGGCATTTCCCAAATCTGGTCTGACATCACTACCATATAACTTCTGAAAGTTAAGATCCTCGAGGTAGTCACAGGGTTGCAATTTATCATTCCACATCTGGAATCCAACTCCCTCTTACTTTTGCAAATGAGAGGGTGTGCACCTGTCAGAAATAGGTCGTCCTCATAAGGTGTTGTTAGGAGAGGTATATCATCCGCAACCTTCAAAAAATGGTTTGGATCGACTTCACTCTTAGTGAATCTCAGCTTCATCAGACATCTATCAATCCTCTCATACTATGCTCAGGGTGTTTTGCTTCAAGCCATAGAGGGCTTTCTTCCACCTGTATACATGAGATTCCCGATCGTGAATCTCAAACTCCTTGGGTTGTTCCAAACCTGTGGACCTGCTGCATGAGGGGAATGGTCCCCTTATAAGATTTTCCTTCGGTACATCTCAGACATGTACCTTCATGCTTTACTTGAATTCAAACATCCCTATCACCATTTGACTCACTAGGGCCCCATAGGTAGACCTCCGGTGTTATAGATGCGATATGTCAATTGACATGATCCCCAATGGACCATCCTACAACTTGATACAAATTGCCAACCCTTAACCCATGAGAAAAAGCATCTTTGAAAATTATATATTTTAACATGTACCTTTCCATCGATGAATGCCACCCTGAAACCTTTGACTTCCATTTCTGAGATGGACACCAGGTTCTTCTTGCGATCATATACATAAAAGAGATTTTGTAAATGAATCGAGTTACCCTTATTCAATTGAGAGTTAACATTCCCTACACCCTTTCCGGGATAGGTGGCATCGGCTCGAAGTATAATCCCACGATTGTTTCCATCTCTACCAAATTAGAGAGTGCACCCATCTATCGGATGAAGTGCCTTGAAGCAATACAATCTATAAGCTAGATTCTCAAAGAATCTGAAGGAGAGGGCCAATACAAGATAACGTTCTTTATCTTATCAGAAACAACATTTGATTCTTCATACCTAGGGCTCCTTGCTTTCTATGAAGAGTCGGCCATTTCCTTGATGACCTGCATTACATGTCATTCCTTTGGTCATTGAAGATGTCCCTGGAATGATTGTTATCATCATCAAGTGATGTGTCCATGCCATTCAGACACTCCTTAGCATAATGGCTGAACCAGTTATTTGCCTTTCCTTCCACCTTGAGATCCAGTATTCCAATGAAGTGATGTTTAGGTAGGCCATATTTCGCTGTGCCATTCTGATAATATTCTCTGCTTCGACTTCACCCTTGGTGAATTTGAAGAGGAATGATGAATCCATTGATCCTTTTGTCCTTTTCCAACTGTCTTCGGTGATTGCTCTTTCACTCTTGCTTGGGCTTTGTCTTCACCTCAACTCTGATACCATGTTAATTTTAGGTATGTTCTATGCTTAGAGCAATTTATTTCAATTTTCACAATTAGTTCCATATCTTTTCTAGATTAGCAATCACATCAACATTAAAGTAAACTGCATATAGAACATAAACATAAATCGCAGAAGACAAGCCAAGACAAGAGGACACAAGATGTGGCGCTAGCTAGGGAAAAACCCCAATGTGGGGAATCCCTTGATCAATTCTTCTTATATGTTCTTCAATAGTTCAGCAAAGAGAGAGAGTACGTTTACAACAGAAGTCAACACTTTGAATTATCTAGATAAGAGCATAGATAATCTCTATGAAGATGATACATGAGATTAGTTGAAGACATGCTGCTTCAACTAATTCTCCAAGGTGACTCCTTCACCTATCGTTGTGTTGCATTTCATCATCATGTTGCACCTCACCGTGCTGCACCATGTTGCAACCATCATCACTATGCTACATCTCATCACGCTTCATTAATCATGATTGTACCCATCACTGTACTGCATTATGTGCCATTGCTACACCATGTTTCCATCCTGACCTATGTGTTGGCTGCACCTTGCTTGCTTGTTGTCCCTTGCTTGCTTGTTGTCCCTAACATGCTTGTTGTCCTTAGCATGCTTCTTGTTGCATGCTAGTTGTCCCTTGCATGCTAACTGTAACATTGCATGTTTGGTGTATTTGCTGCTAAGTACCATACAAATGCCCCGGTTGTTTCGACAGTTCCGGCTGTTCCCAGCAGTTTTGGCAGTGTTGGTTGTTCCCGGTAGTCCTGACAATCCCGACAGTTCCGACTTTTCTGGCTTTTCCGGCTTTTCTGGTTTTTCTGGCAATTTTGACTTTTTTCGGCTTTTCCGGCAGTTCCGGATTTTCTAGCAGTTTCGGATTTTTTGGCTTTTCCGACAGTTTCAGCTTTCTGCCCTCTGGATCAGGGCAACATTATTCCTTAGGATCTATCCTTCTACTAAAACCCAAAGAAAAGTAGAGAGAGCAAGAGATCCCAAGTGTTTTCAAATGACTTGAAGGCCACCTCTATTTATACTAAAACGTTAAGCACATGTGGGGTTTATTTGGTTGCTGGCCGACCTTGACGAATTGTCTTATAACGCAAATAAATTCATAACTCCATGAATACTTATTGGAATTGGATGATCTTTAGATCAATCCTACACCTCTCGATGAGAGGGATCTAAGAAGAATATCAGCTGCGATAAGTAAGATGACCCACATGGAGTTTGGCCCTAGTTGCCAATTTTAACAGTTGCTGATGTCTGGCCATTGTGACTGCTTTCCACTGCCCACCAACCACTGCGCAACTCTGACATTGGATCTATCATGCTACTGACACTGCTATACTGCTGCCAACTCTGAATCTACACTGCATCTCCCTCTCATATGTTGTTGATGCTACTACAACTACTGAATCAACTGTCTCTGTACTGCATCTATCTCCTAAGGATCTCACTGCTACTAGGCTCTACACTCTCCACTAAGGAATCTATGTTGCTGCTGACTCTACTACTGAGCCTTTTGCTCTGTTGTCAACATTGCTTTGCGCTCCTCAATACCTGACTGCTACTACTCTGCAACCGTCGCTCTGGAATCTAAATGCATCAACTGTTGGAATTTCTAAGTTTAACTGTTAGAAATCCTTCATGTACTTTCTGATTTATTTCTGCCTACTTGTTCTGTTTAATTAACAAGTTATTTACCATGTAAATATTGAAAATAAATACAAGTACATGCTGAACACATTACAGATCATCAACTAAAGGAAAAACAAGCACACAAGTGACACCACTGTTTTTGGACCAATGTCCCCGGAAAAACCCAATGCGGGAAAACCGGTGCAAGTATGTGAGGGTTTTATTATTAAGCAATTTAGAATACTATCTGGGTGACAAACCGACTCACCCAACAGAGAATGATCTCAGTAGTATTACCTCTCAGTCGGAGACAGATATTCCAGCTAAAAACCCCAGATATACAATCCCAGAGCTTTCAGCTCCAATCTGCCCACGAAATCTCTAGCGTCTGCCTCTTGGGATTGCGTCAGCCTCTCTCACCCAGCGTCACCCCAACTCGCCCTATGTCAGCCTCTGGAGGCACTGCGTCAGCCTCTAGAGCCTCTGTGTCACCCACGCTGGCCTTGCACAGCTCCCGACTGCCTCTGCGTGGGCCCTGACTAGCTCTGTGTGACCTCTATCTAGCTCTATGTCCCTCTCTCCCGGCTTTTGCACTGATGCTCCCGGTACCCTCTCTGCCTCTTTGCTTCTTTATTCATTACCCCTCAGCTGTAACTCTGATCACTCCTTCGATTTCCTCAACAAGCCCTGCCCCAGAAAATCGAATTCTTGATCAACTTGGTGTGTTCTCCAAGTGACCCTCAAGCCTCCTCTTATACTTTTCTCATTGACAACTCAACAGATTAAATCCCTAATCAACGGCTAAGATTAACTCTGGCTTGATACATGACTTTTGGACCCTTCTAACATAGTTTATATTAATTCACATTAATATTTTGTTTTCCCTAAGTTTAGACTTAGGGACTCCATTAGAAATATTAATTATTTTAATATCTCCCAAAATGTTTAGAATCTGCCCAAACCATTTATGGGTATTGGAGATCTCATGTGCTTTAGCCTCTCCACCAATTTTCATGGCTAGAGCAAATCCGATGCTACCCCAAATCAACACTTCCTCTTAGCGAGGACTATGCTCTAGTAATACTCTTCATTGAGCATCACCCTGATCATTCGGCATCGGTCCTAGTGCTAATGCTAGGCTTGCTGCCCAACATCACTGATGCATCATGTAATTCTTCCCATGGCCCTGCCACTGCCACTGCTGCATCTGTATGATAGCCCCTCTCATCATGCTGCATCGTGTTGCCCATAGCACTGCCACTACTAACTACTGCACTGCAACTCAATTACTAAGAAGTAAGTAATTGATCTCCCAACTCCGACATCTTTGTCAGGCTAGATACACCCATGATGCTAAAACTCCCTCTATTGCTGACAAGTGCCCCTTCTCTAACCTCTGCGCTGCTGCAACAACTCCATGCATCTCGCATTACTGCCTCACGTTGTCCTAGGAATCTTGCACTGTAGCTCCCTCTGTCACTGCATCCGCATCCGTCTCTACCAACATCCGCCAGTATTGCTACTCCTCTTTGAGGCTCTCGTAGCAAGGTATAATCCAAGAGGCTGGGTACCTCGAGGATCCTGCCCCTCATCGCCTGTAGTCCATCTGACTACAGTTCGATGTCTTCCCACTTCCTCTCAAGTGGCGTGTGAGCACTCATGGCACAATCATCATCTGTCTCCACTTATTTCTCCGCCCTTGCTAGCGTAGCCTTGGTCTCAGAAGCCTCTCCCTTGGTTTTCTTCCTGGGACACTGGCTCGCATAATGACCCAGTTCTCCACAGTGGAAGCATTTGACCTTGGAGAGGTCCTTCTTCTTTCTTTCCCCTGCTTTCCCTCAGATGCTAGGGCAACATCCTCCTCTTCCTCCTTCTTGATTCTGACCCCCTTGCCACTGCTTCCCGCCTTGGTCAACCTTCTGATCTTTTCTTGGCGAAGAGTCGTCCATAGTTCCTCCCAATCTGGAAGGGTTGACCTGCCCAATATGCTCTAGACAAACACCTCCCAGTCTTCTGAGACTACGTTCAGGGCTGTCCTCACCATCAATTCTTGATCCGACATGGCCCTTATGGAAGTCAGCTGATCCCGGATCTCCTTCAATCGACCAAGGAAGGTGTCGATCTGTTCTCCCTTCTGTTTTTGGTATGACCGCAGCTGATTTTCTAGTAGCACCTTCCTCTACACAAAAGTATGCTCATACAATTTCGTCAGGGCCTCCCACATCGCATTTTCCATTTCCTTTTCGACAATATGTGGTACTACATGGTCCTTGACCCTGTCAAGGATGATGTTGTTGGCCCTCGCCATTGCTTCCTCGTACTTATCGTTCTCAACTGGGTCAACTGGGATCGCTATTGTTTTCAAGGCAAAGTCCTTGAGACCATTCCCGTCTAGAACGAACAAGATTCTGGCCTTCCAAACTACAAAGTTTGAGGCTCTGTCTAGGATGTCCTGGTATCTTACCCTGTTCACTTCCATTTCACTGCTTCTCTACTTCCCTCCTGGAAGTTCTTGGTGTGGCTCACTCTGAGCCTTGATTTCCCTCCTGGAAACCTCTCTGCCAATGTCGAGATGCCCCCACCCTGATCATTAGTGCAACTGCACCACTGATCTAGATTTCTTGGCTAGAAATCCTTGGCAGCAACTCCCTCGTCCTTGGTCTTGCCTTGTTAGGTATTGTTTTGACCACAGTACCCCACCAGCTTCACTCCACAACTTACCCAAAACCTCCTATGCCTTAGCAAATTGAAGGTTAGAGCTTCTAGGCTCTGCGCAATCCCGAAACCAACAAAATCCGCACCTCCTGTCCACGAGCGTCAATCCTTCTTGACTGAGAAAGATGACCGGACACTGCGTAGCTCAGGTCTGCTCCTTTCTGCCACTGCGTTGATCCTTCTCCTGGCTCAAACTTGATAACGCAGGCACTATGTCACCCCTTCCTTGTTGCTTTTCCACTAGGAACAACTTCTATCACTCAGGACAACTTTTTCTATTGCTGCTGCTTTGCTCGGTTGATGCTCTCAGTTCTCCTGTGATTTGCAACCACCCTCTGATACCATGTTGGAATTTCTAAGTCTAACTATTAGAAATCCTTCATGTACCTTCTGATTTATTTTTGCCTACTTGTTTTGTTTAATTAACAAGTTTTTTACCATGTAAATATTGAAAATAAATACAAGTACATGCTCAACACATTATAGATCATCAACTGAAGGAAAAACAAGCACGCAAATGACACCATTGTTTTTGGACCAATGTCCTCGGAAAAACAAATGCGGGAAAACCGGTGCAGCTATCTGAGGGTTTTATTATTAAGCAGTTTTAGAATACAATCTGGGTGCCAAACCGGCTCACCCAACAGAGAATGATTTTGGCATTAGTACCTCTCAATCGTAGACAGATATTCCAGCTAAAATTCCCAGATATACAATTCGAGAGCTCTCAGCTCCAATCTGCCCCACGAAATCTCTAGCGTCTACCTCTAGGGACTGTGTTAGCCTCTCTGGTCCAACATTAGCGCAGTGTCACCCCAACTCGCCCTGCATCAGCCTCTGGAGGCATTGTATCAACCTCTAGAGCCTCTGCGTCACCCACGTTGGCTCCCTTTTGGCACTGTGTAGCTCTTAGCTGCCTATGTGTTGGCCCTGACTGGCTCTGCGTGGTCTCTAGCTGGCTCTGCGTCCCTCTCTCCCGGATTTTGTGTTGATGCTCCCGGTACCCTTTGTGCCTCTCTGCTTCTGTATTCACTTCCCCCCAGCTACAACTTTGATCACTCCTTCGATTTCCTCAGCAAGCCTTGCCCCAGAAAATCGAATTCTTGATCAACTTGGTGTGTTCTCCAAGTGACCCTCAAGCCTCCTCTTATACTTTTCTCATTGATAATTCAATGACCGAGATTAAGTCCCTAATCAACGGCTAAGATTAACTCTGGCTTGATCCATGATTTTTGGACCCTTCTAACACAGTTTTATATTAATTCACATTAATATTTTATTTTCCCTAAGTTTAGACTTAGGGACTCCATTAAAAAGATTAATTATTTTAATATCTCCCAAACTGTTTAGAATCGGCCCAAACCATTTCTGGGTGTTGGAGATCTCATGTGTTTTAACCTCTCCATCAATTTTCGTGGCTAGAGCACATCTAATTCTACCCCAAATCAACATCAACTGATACTGATCCATCCTGCTACTGAATATTGTGGTCCCCGTAGATAGGTAATGATCCATGAGGTGGGCACCTCAATGGACCCTGCCCAAGTTTGCACTGCTCTTGGACTATAGCTCCATATCGCCCCACCTCTCTCTTGGAGGTATAGCTGCAAACATAGCAAAATATTCTTCCAGCTTGGAGAACAACTCGTCTATCTTTGCGGACACTGTCGCCTGGTCCTGCTTCTTCTGCTTGTCCTTCTTCCTGAGAGGACAATGAGTAATGTAGTGGCCAAGCTCGCCACACCTGAAGCACTTGACTTTAGATAGGTCCTTTTTCTTCTTCTTCTCCCCTTGTCCTTGGTTGCAATCCTTCAATGCTAGGGCCACATTCTCCTCTTCCTTCTCACCCTTCACACCCTTACTGTTGCTTTTGTTGATGGTGTCGTTTAACAAAGCTCGCCTCAACTCCTCCTGTTGTAGGTTTGACCACATCCTGTCCCATCTTGGCAAGTTGTCTCACTCCAAGATACTTTGGACGAAGACTTGCCACTCCTCTAAGACAATATTTAGTGCCAACCGTACAAGCTTTGTTGGTTGAGGTGCCTCCTCAATGGCTACAAGCTGATCACGAACCTCTTGAATCCCGATGAGGAAGGGCTCTATTGTTGATTTCTGGTAGCATCGAATGTGCTCTAAGTCTCAAAATTAGCAAGTAGGCTTAGATACATGCATTCTCCAATACCCAGAAATCGTTTTGGGAAATTGCACATGGAGATAGTTTTATTAAAATAATTAATTATTCTTAATGGGTGCCTAAGTCTAAACTTTGGAAATTAAAATAATTAAAGGGTATTAATCTAATTATGGATGAAACTTCTAGAAGAAGACAAGGATCAAGCTAAAATGATCTAAGCCATTGATTAGAAGTTGATATGGGCCGTTGGTTGTCCAACAAAAAGATATAAGAAGAGGCTTGAGGGAAATCGAATTTCTAAAGTAGAGCAGCTGTCAGAGAGAAATTTGAAGTGATGTTTTGTAGTGAGGGGCAAGGATAATATTCAGTGGGGAGTTTTCCTGGGCTTGAGAGTACAAGGCAAAGAGGTAAGAACGATGTCCAGAGAGAGGCTGACGCTGGCCCATGCAAAGTTGACACAGTGGTAGTGCCGAGCCTGAAGGGAGATTGAATTCCTGCTAAGGAAATCGAGTTTTAGAAGCCGGGAGCCGGGGTGTGAGACCGGGAGGTTGATAGCTGAAGTTTCCAGTCAACAGAGGGTGAGAAGGAGGTGCAACGCAATCCCTAGTTGCAATGATGTAGGAACTGCGTGAGAGTGATGCAGAACTGTGTAGAGGCTGTGCAGAGGCAGGGCAGAGGAACATCTCCAATGCAGACTAGTGCTGGTTCTACCAGTGATAGGGTGAGGTCGTCTCACTACTCATTTTGGCTAGTTTCTCTCTGTATTGGATAGCCAGCAAGACATCTAGAGATTGTATTCATAATTATTACTGCATAATAAGAAAGCCCTCAGAGCTGCTGCGCCGATTTTCCCGCATCGGGCTTTTCTGGGGGCATTTGTCCAAAAATAACTATGTACATGTGTTGTGTTTCTTTCTTGTTCTTGTTTCCGCAATTTATTTAAATGGTGAAAATTGCAGAGTATTAGTTTCGGTGTTTACTGTAGGGAACAATAAATAATTTTGTTTAGTAATTAACAAATAGAAGAAACATAATCAGTTGTTGCAGTAGAAATTTGGGCATCCAAATTTTCACATGGTATTAGAGTTGCAGGTGAAACAAGAGAGCAATGCCGGAAGAGCCCAGTGTTGAAGGATGAAGGGAAGTCAAAGTGTTGCATAGGTAACAAATTGAATCCCAAGACGGATTGTGCAGTTTAGGCCAGGAGGGAAAGATTTTCGTGGTAAATCTCTCTCTAAGTGAATTGACAGAGAGGTAGGATTTCCAAATCGAGATTTGTTAGTGGCAGAGGGAACAACGCAACAAAGGCTTCAGCGAAGAGGGGTTTCTGGTGTGACGCATTTTTTTGTAGACAGTTGTTAGGCAGAAAGATGTCAGAAGGAAGAAGAGAGACACTTGAGGGAATTTCTTCCTCAGAGAATTCGTAGCCAGGGAATTTGAATTCTCATTTGCTAAGCAATAGTAGGAGAGAGAAGGTCATTCGATTTTTTTGATTGGCACTGATGGCAGCCAGTGGATTGAGAGATCGGGGGATTGGTTGGATGGTGCATCCAACTATGTGAGATGGAAGGCAAGGATGTTGTGCCTTCTAGATGAGCATTTTCTTAAGATCTACATCGACAGCGTGGTAGCTGAGCCCGCGGATCTAGATCCGCTTAAGAAGTACAAGGGATAAATGGCAAAGATCAAGAGAATGATGCAGAAGGGGGAACGCATTGATTCGTTCCTCACTAAGCTTCAGGAGACCCGAGATGAGATGGAAGTTGTGGGGTCAACACCTCAAGGTTACGATATGGTAAGACTGGCCCTGAATTCTATTTATGAGGAGTGGCAAGTTTTTGTCCAGAGCATCCTAGGCAAGGCGACTTTGCCACATAGGGATGGAATGTGAGCAGCTCTTAAGCAAGAGGTGGTGAGGAGAGACTTGGTCTAGTGTAAAGTTGACGAAAGCAGCAGCAGTGGGTCGAAGGCCAAGGAGGAGGAAGAGAATGCACCCTCGCATCCAAGGGGCAACAGGAGCAGCGAAAGAAGAAGATGTTTCAGAGATCAAATGCTTCAAGTGTGGTGAATTCGGTCACTACGCAACATAGTGTCCGCTCAGGAAGAAGGACAAAGATGAGAAGCATAATCTGAAGGTTGCAGCTGCGAAGATCGAGGAGGAGGAGTTCGTAGGCATCTCCAGGAGGGAGGTGGGGAGATTTAGAGCCATAGTTCGAAAGGACTGCAGTTGGGCAGGATCCTTGAGGAGCCCACCTCTCGGATAAATTCCTTGCTACGGGAACCCAGATCAAAAGTAGCAGATTGGACCAGTATTAGTTGGTGCAAAGGAGTATCAGAGTGACAGTTCAGTGGCTAGGAGCGCCAGAGACTGAGCAGGGCATAGCATAGTTGGCAACAGTGCAATTGGCATAGAGCATAGGTTAGCAGCAGCATAGAGGCTTCAGAGGGTCAGTGTAGAGATTAGAAACAGTCAGAATCTAACAACGAGATACATCATACTAAACACTTGTTTAGTAATTTGGGATGCTTTTCCGTTGCTGATGTAGTAGCAACAACAGTTGGAGAAGGTTGCAGTGCAGATGCAGTTGGCAGTGGCAGTTCCAGCAGCAGCATGGATGCAGAATTGAGAGGGAGTTGCAGTACGGATGCAATGTTGATAGTCGCAGGGTCAACAATAGTACAGATGTAGCATTTGCACATTAGTTGTTAGACATGATGTTAGACATCAGCGGCGTAGAAGGAGATGTTACAGAATAGAGTGATGCTTCAGGCTTCAGCAGGGTACATTTCTAGAGCACATTTCTCGCTAAGAGGGAGTGTTGAACCGCCCCTTTTGAGGTGGGGCGGTTCATTGCCCACCAGGGGTTGTGCCAATCATGGGTTCCTATATGATGAAGGAGGCTCATAGAACCTATAGGTACCAGGGTGATGGCCATGATGATGGGGTAGAGCTCATGTATTGGCTTTTGCCCACGTGCCAAATGTGTTTGTCTCGACCATCTTTTGCATTTTGTGGTACATTTTCTTGTTAAATGTGGCCATATATGCTTTTATTTTTATTTTTAGCTGCATCAACCTCCGTGCTTGATTCTAGGCCATGACCCCAAGTGTGGGCAAGGGGAAGGGGCATGCTAACCCTATGTGCACTTAGTAATGAATGGAAAGAGGGTAATATAAGCAGATAAGGGAGCGGGAGCACGCAATCAAAATCAGGGTTTCCCATGAAATACCATCCCTAGAGCCAAATGGTCAGTAAAAGAGATCCCACATGACTAGAATCCATGTTTAATACCAAAAAGGGGTCTAGGGGGCAAGAGCATAGACCTAGCTGATTCTTTTTGTGGAATCCCCCCATTAATCCATGCCTAGAAGTGTCCATGATAAGAAAACTACACTAGTCAATTTCCAAATGACAAGGCATACCTTTAGGTTTGGAGGCCCACCTTGAAAGATACGATCATGGAAAATGGGCGAGGGACCACATGGCTGGCTTAGGTGGCAGAGAAATGGCACGATGAGTTAGCTGGTGGGCTGCAAGGGGCTGGTGGCTATTGGCTGAGGACCATCTTGGAGAGAAAAATTCTCCTAAGGATATTAGCCACAAAATGGTGGGTAACATCTGGCTCCAACTGGGACATGATCTCTCAAAGAAGTGGGTGAGGCTACTCAAACAAGAGATCACGAGAACTCCAACAATATCTTGGTTATTGTAGACCTGTCACCTGCATATATAATAGATTGAAAAACACAGGGCAACATGCTTTCGCGGCGTCTCATGATCGCACATGCTAATATGGTAGGCCATAAATCAACAGGAAATAAAATATGCAAATATGCATCTATATACCATGAGAAAAATCATATGATGTTATTTTTGAATGCAATGTTTCCTACTCTACCATGCATATGATACAATGTCAAACCTCAAGGTAATACTCCTTTAGGAGTTGCCCATTCATGGGAAGGGGAATGACTTCTCCGTCCGGAGTTTCTAAATGATATGAGTTCATTCCTGCCACATCACTTATCTTGAATGGAGCCATCCAAAGGTTATCCCACTTCTTGTGTATACCAGGTTTTTCTCTTGTTTTATCCCACAAGAGCACTAGGTCACCAGGTTTGAAGGCTTTGTGCTGACTATATTTGAAGGCGACTTTCATTTTATCATGATTATGGCCAATCTGGTCAAAAGCTTTCCTTCTATTTTCGTTGCTTTCAATTAGTTGATCGATTTGGGATTATATGGCATTTTGTTGATCAGGGAAATATTTTAAGCATTCAAGGATGGGCAACTACATCTGAATAGGAAACTTGGCCTCAAAACCATAAACCAATTGGAATGGGCTAAAACCAATGGAAGCCTTCACGGTTGTCCAGTCAGCCCATAGGGCGTACTTGATCTTGCTATCCCACCCCCTTTTATTATCACCAATGGTTATTTTGATATTTTTTATGAGGTTCTTATTACTAGACTTAGCCCTTCCCATTTCCTTGAGGGTAGTAGTTGGAGGAATGTGATAAGATTATGTCGTACTTGTTACACAGGAATGTCAGAGCCATGGAATCAAAAGCTTTGGCGTTATCAATGACAATCTTGGTGGGAGCGCCAAACCTAATAATAATCTTATCCTCAAGGAAATCCATAACCACTTGGTCAGTTGCCTTCTTGGTTGGTATCTCTTCAACTCTCTTGGTGAAGTAGTTAGTCGCTGTGAGGATCCATCTATGCCCATTGCTAGAATTGTCCTTGAATTCACTAATAAAACCTAAGCCTCATTGTTGGAAAGGTGCATCGATGGCAACGCTTTTCAATGGCATAGCCGCAAGTTGTTGCTTCCCAGTGAATAGTTGGCAGGGTTGGCATTGTTTTACAAAGTTAAGGGTGTCAGCAAAGATGGTGGGCTAGTAATAACCTGCTCTCAAAATATTATTAGTGGTTTGGGCAGCATAATGTCCACCGTAGAAACCAGCATGGAATTCGTTCATCAACTTTTCAGATTTGTCCTTGCTAACACATCAGAGGATTACCCCATCAAGGCTCATCCATCCAAGGCCATTTTGGGTCAAGCAGAACTTAGAAGCTTTTAGCCTCGAAGCCCGTCTCTTGTGATTAGAAAGGTAGGGAGGGGAAAAAAGATTGTGCAAATAATAAACGATGCCTGTGTACTAGTCATTGTTTTCGACCTCAGTGGATGTAGCGCATAATTTCTCCTCCTCTCTTTCTTTAATGGCTTGAATATTACTCGCAGTAAGCATCTTGATTCTCAGCCAATCCTTATTTGTTGATGACTTTTTTAGGGCAGATATCAAGGTCTTATTCTTGGATTTTGGATACCCATTTTCCACTAGATCCGAGACAATCAGGTTGTGACAGCACAATCCTTCACAACAGGGTAAGGAACATATACATATATTTTGTTGTACCCTACATTGGCTCTAAAGAACTTAAGGGATTTGACAAGAGCATAAGCTTTCTTTTCAGTGATGGTTTATCTCATCTCAGCATCTCCGAGGGTCTTGCTCATGAATGCCATGATCTTTCCCCTCCTTCCTCATCCATTTGCATGACGATACCAGCTATAGTGTCTTTGGATGCGAAGGAATATATTATAAAGTCCTTGGTGTAGTCGGGGCTGATTAGGACAGGGGTAGAAGCAATTCTTTCTTTAATTTGTTCAAAGGCCTTGTTTGTGGTTTGGTTCCACAAGTAGGGAGTATCTTTCTTTAGGAGGTCATTCATAGGCTTGACAATTTCAGCAAAATTTGGCAAAAATCTCCTCACAAAGTTTATTTTTCCGAAAAAGGATCGTAAGGCACTTTGATCTTTAGGAGGGGGAATGACATTGATGGCTTGAATTATTTTAGGGTCAATACTAATGCCATCCTTAGAGACCACGTGCCCTAACAGTTTACCCTTGTCAACGTCGAATATAAATTTCTTAGGGTTCAGGGAGATGTTGTATTTCCTACATTTCTCAATTACCTTTCTCAAGTGTTTACAATGATCATATATTTGCTTAGAGGCGGTAGTCAAATTGTCTTGGTAGATCTCCATGTTCTTTCCAATGAGGTCTCTAAAGGAAAAATCCATGGCCCTTTGGAAAGTGGATCCAACATTGAGGAGACCAAATGGCATCCTAAGGTACATGTATCTTCCCCATGGTGTGGTGAAGGTAGTTTTCATGCGATCCTCTTCCTTCACAATGACTTGGTTATACCCAGTGAAACCGTCAAGGAATGACATCATTTGGGAACCCGTTATTCTTTGCAAGTGATTTTCCATATTAGGCAAGGGGTATTTATTAAAATTGGAAACTAGGGCCAAACTCTACATGGGTCATATTATTTATGACCGCTGATATTTTCCTTGGATTCCTCTCTGTGAGAGGTGTAGGATTGATCTAAAGATCATCTGATTCTGACATGTACAAATGAAGTTATGAATTTATTTTGATTATGGACAAATTGTCAAGGTCAACCAACAAACTTATGTAGGCTTAGAAGTCCAACAATCACGTCTATTCATCCTCGACGTTTGTAATCTTCCTAGTAGAAATTTTACAATGATAACAAAGACATGCACAAATAAATAACAGAGAAAATTCCAAAAATGCACACACAAACCAAAAATTTATTGCAAATCACCAAATTGGCCAAATTTTATTAATAATATCTACTGTGGTACAAATTAGTTGGAGAAATTGCACTTGGGCTTGCACAAGGCAAGCTACAAGCAGCAGGTGATGAGTACAAGAAAGCCAAACGACTTCAATAATCAACACCTCCAGAAAACTGTGCTGCTACTCCAAAACTGCACTGCTTCCTGACTTCGCCCCTTGATTTTCCCACT